>PVJI01017843.1:24084-34829 GCA_004026765.1 Micronycteris hirsuta | reverse complement strand
ATGCCCTTCAGCAATAACCATCAGAGAACTTTGAAGACACAAAGATTTATTACTTACAGAACTGAAATTACACAGTGCGGGGGCCACACGGTGAGGTCACAGGTGGAGAGAGAGTACCCAGGGCAGGGGTTCTGCTTTTATTGGGGTCAAGGGTAAGGACCTAGGGTTCTGCGGGCTCACTTTTTACTGCTGAATGTAAAATGTAAGAGAGAGAAAAAAACGTGGCCCAAATATCAGTTATCAAAATCAACCAAGATCTCTGAAATAAAGGACCTCAGTGAGCGGAGGGAGCCAGCCCCTCATCCAGTTGAATGGCTGACAATGTGTTTATTTGAGATAGGCTCCTTGAAAGGGGATGCCTCGTAATCAAAGCTTAAGTGAGGCTCTTGCCTTACACAAAACAGAAAACCACAACAGGGAGCTGTGGAATGTGGGGGCGCTGACCCCCAGTGGAGGGGACCATCACTGGGCATGAGGCTGGAAGAGGAACAAGATCAGCCAGGACAGGGCCTCTCTATGTAGTGGGCTTCCATGTGAAATGTGTGACTTCCAGCAGGACATGGTCAGGGGAGTCAGGGAGCCATGGAAATGGAAAGGAGGCCCGTGTGCCTGGAGGTCGGGGAGCAAGGATGAGGGAGACACAAGACAGGCGGCAGAGGGGAGCAGGGGGGCCCCGGGGAGCCGCTGACCTGTTCTAGGCAGGGGAGCGGCAGGTCAGGTGCTTTCTAAAGATGCCTCTGGCGTCTGAGTAGAGAACGGGCTTCTCTGGACTCATGGGCTTGCTTCCCTCTCATGGATACTGTGATTACGTTAACGGACAGGGTTCTCTCTTCCCTTTGAAGGGGACGAAGGCAAGAGCAGAGGCCAGAGATGGTGGTGCCTGGGAGAGGGGGAGCGGAGTGGGTGGGTTGGCGAGAGACCTGGGGGATAAAATCCATCAGGATGTGGGCGATGAGAAGGGGATGATGTTGAGGATAGTTCCCAGATTTCTGACTTGTATAACAGAATCGAGCAGGCAGGAGCAGACTACAGCTTGCAGGCCAAACCCATCCCTCTGCCTGTGTTTGTAAATATGGCGTTATTGGGACACAGCCACGCCCAGTCATTGACTTGTCGTCTGTGACTGCTTGCACACTCCATGGCAGAGCTGAGTGCTTATGACAGAGGGCACATGGCCCACAAAGCCTAAGGTATTTACCGGCTGGCCTTTTATAGAAAGTTGGCTGCCCCAGGAGAGAAGGTAGTGACTTTAGCTGACACAGGGAACAAGGGGGAGAGACAGCAGAGGTTTGGGTGGAGAGAGAAGAGAGGACAAGTTCCGATTAGGGGTCTCAGAGGTGCCAAGTGTAATTTTCCAGCAGGCGGTCGGCTCTCTGGGTCTCTGGCAGGGACTTCTGGGTGGAGAGGACGGCAGGGGCGCTGCGGGAGGAGACGAGGTCAGGAGCTGGGACCAGCCAAGCAGACGGTGTGGCGAGAAGAGGACCCAGGAAGCAATCTGGGAAATTCTGACATTCTAGAGGCCCCGGGTGCATCCTACCAAGTGTCTGATTCTAAGAGCAGCCCCTCACTGGGGCCTCGTGGGGAGCAGAGGCAGATTCTACTGTGGTGCTCAGTGGCTATAAGACCAGGCTGGGCATAATGCAGGCACACAGTAGGCTCTCAGTGATGCTGTTGAATCTGACTGTGTTCCAGGCAGGACCTTGTGGCTAGGGAGAATTGGGACTGCTGGCAATACAGTGGAACTGCTCCTCTCCGTCCCCACCCTGGTGACCATGCCCACCTTTCTGTCCACAGCTGCGCCTGCATGGGGGCCGGAACCCCTACGAGGGCCGGGTGGAGGTGCTGGTGGAGAGAAATGGGTCCCTCGTATGGGGGACAGTGTGCGGCGAGAGCTGGGGCATCGTGGAGGCCATGGTGGTCTGCCGGCAGCTGGGCCTGGGGTTCGCCAGCAACGCCTTCCAGGTGAGAAGCCCTGGCCTGAGGCCCCTCCATCCAGTCTGATCCTGCTCACTTCTATTCGGCCACCCCCCACCCCCCACCCATCTTCCATGACACACACACACCCCTCCCTGTTCCCTCGTTGCAGAAAGAAGGCCAGTCCACTCAGCTTTGTACCCCAGGATTCACCCTAGAATGAGGGCTAATCTTGGGGTGTCCTGATGTGCCCTTTGCAGGGGGAGGCAGCTCAGTCCCACGGGGTGATAGAGACTGCCCCGGCCAAGGCCCGACATGCCATACGCCTCAGCTCGCTGCCTTGGAGGCCCCTCTGGCCAGAACACGTTCACGGAGGCAGGCGATGCTCATGCATTCTCCCGCTGATCGGCTGCTAGATTTCTAAGCCCATCCAGCACCCTTGTCACAGCAGCTGCGCCCTCCTCACCCGGGTGCCTTCCTCAAAGACAGTGACTCCGCTGAGGGCAGCCAAGCTCCTGCCCCCACTGAAAGGCGGCAGAAGAGAAACAAGTAGCGTTTGGCTTCAAAATTTATTCTGCCTTGGCCGCTGTGGCTCAGTTGGTGGAGCGTCATCTCGTGAACTGAAGGGTCACGGGCTCAATTCCTGGTCACACCACAGGCCTGGGTTGTGGGTTCGGTCCCCGGTCGAAGCACATAGGGGAGGCAACTGATCAATATTTCTCTCCCCTCTCTCTCTCTCTCCCTTTCCCTCTCTGGAATTGGTGGGCTTGTCCTCGGGTGAAGATAAAACAATTATTCCCTCTGGCCCCTGGACTGTGGGGGAACAGACACCCACAGGGTAGAACAGGGTCAGAAAGAGGCCGGCGGTGGGGAGGGGAGCAGGAGACAGAGGCTCAGAATCTATTCCCAGCTGTGCTCCCAATGCCCCACAGCACAACGACCTGGGGCAAAGCAGCCACCTTTCCAGGCCTCAGTTTCCTCCCTGTGTCGTAAACTGAATCCCAGGTCCACAGGGATTCTGGCTCTAAACACTGTCCTCAGCTTCTCACAGAGCAGGAAAACAGCTGGAGCACCTCCTCCCCACCCCCACCCCAGGCCTTGCTTTGCTAACCCTGACTCCAGCTCCTGTGCCCGGGCAGCCCTGCTTGGGAAGGGGGTTTCTAAGGGCGAGACCTGGAGGGATCCTGGCAGTCTTGCTGGGCCTCAGTGCCTGCTTGGTGCAAGGTAAGCAGTGCATCCCAAGCAGATGCTGCCCTGTGGCTGCTGACACTGCTGCCCACACCCTCAGGGAGCCAGCTGCCCAGGGCACACAGCATCTCTGCGATACTGCTTACGACAAGCCAGGGTCCTCTCCGTTTCTCTCCGGAAAGCAGAAAAACAGTGCTCACTACAGCATAATGGCTGCCCAGCTGTTTTTGTTCCTTGTCAGCCCACTCCTAAGGCATCTGGGCCTCTGCCGGGGCTGGGAGAGGGGCCCACAGCTCACATCTGTCGCTGAGGACAAGGTCTGTCCCTTCTCTAGGCCCCCATTTTCTGCCTACAGGTGGGGGGTATATAGTCAGGTTCTCTAGGGAAACAACCAGTAGGATGTATGGATATCAAACTAACTATGGCCACATGTTAATAAATTTCTTCTCTCGTGCCAATTCTGATCACTTGGTAGTGTCTTCCTGGAGCACTGTGTTGAGAAGGATCCTGAGGTCACAGTCAGGCTCAGAGGAGAAGTGCTGTGTTTGATTGGTAATGTCTGCCTCGGGCTCAGGATGCGTCAGTGGCAGCGTAGGTGGCCTGCCATTTCTGACCCACAACACCCAACAGCTGCTTGCCCAAGGCAGCCTTGGTGCTGCTCTCCAGAGGGAGCAGCGACAGAGCCCCAGGCCCATGGTCAAAAGACCTGGATTCTCACTCGCTCTGCCACTAACTGTACGACTTGGGTAAATGATTCTCTGCGCTGCAGCCGTCTCCATCTGCAAAATGGGATCATAAAGCTTTGAGACTTTTGTGAGGCTGAACATTGGTAGAATATGAGAAAGTGACCACTCAAGGTGACATGCTGACCATTTCTTTTGTCGATTCTCCAGGAGACCTGGTATTGGCATGAAAACAGCAATGCCAACAAAGTGGTCATGAGCGGAGTGAAGTGCTCGGGAACGGAGCTGTCCCTGGCACACTGTCGCCACGACGAGGATGTGGCCTGTCCCCAGGGAAGAATGCAATATGGGGCTGGAGTCGCCTGCTCAGAAAGTGAGAGTCTCTGGGGGTCATGTCCACCCTCCCTACCAGACTCCAGGAAGGGTCCAGAGCCCTCTGGTTATTCCTTCCTTGAAGGCCCTGGGGCCTCTGCCATGAGCTGAGCAAAAGAGAGCAGAGGTTAATTCTAGTTAAGTGAGAAGTTGGGGGCGAACGGCAAAAGGGATCCCCCCATCCCCAACCGTGGAACCTTGCCCAATAGTGGCTGGGGTGAGGGTGGGGGTGGAAGAAAGCAGGAAGGAACAACTGGGCTGTCTGGGGGCCTCGGGTTCAAATCCCAGGGTCGCTGTAGACTACTTAAGCAAACTTGGGCAGGTTACATGGCTGAGAACTCCTGTTTGTGGTGATGAATGGTGAGCAGAACACTTCCTTGGAGGATGGTTCCGAGGTGAGTGAGCCATGCAGCCCGTTCCAGGCGCCCGGTGCACGCCAGCCGGCTTTCTTCCTGCCACTGTCCTCCACAAATCACTTTCTGTTTCACACCCTCGAGGCCATTTAGCTTCCTGGTGACCCCCAGGCACTCTAGAGAGACTGAAAATTCAGAAAGGAGAGCCCTGCCAGGGTTCAGAACGGCCCAGCTGGCGAAGTTTCCCCTCCAGGCTGCAAGAGGACCAGAGGACGGCCTGCGGGCATGCTGCTCTCCTGGCCTCCGAGCTCCAGGCCCCGCTCCTGTCCGTACAAAACCACTCCTCCGTGTATCCGGAGGCAGGAGAGGCCCAGGGTCTGGCCCAGCAACCTGAGACCAGACCCTGCGAGCCACTTACTGCTGATCTCAGCAAAGCTAGTTAACTGCTGTGATCTGCAGTTATCATCATTTTTTTCTAGAAATTGAACATTCAAGTATGACAATGACTATATGCAGGTGCTTAATAAACAATGACACACTGTCATTTACGTCACAGAGAACAGGGAGAAGATTAAACCTTGAGCTCAGCCAGGTTGATTCTCCCATCAGCCCCTTCTAGGCTTACACAGCATCTCCTAACCCCCGAGGCAGGACTCTGGATGCCAGTGCTGGCTGCCTTGGGCAGACACCCCAAGTTCCTGCGTCCCGAGAGGAGGGACAAGGTCCTCACCCTTACCAGCCCCCCAGAGCAAATACATCCGGGCAGAGAGAACCTGTCTCATTGCTCTCAGGGGCCTTTTCTTGAATTATTAATTCATTTATATTTGTAATAGACCATTTTTTCCAAAAAGATATTTAGATGACACAAACCTAAATAAAATTCAAAGTAGCATAAAATAAAAGCAGGTGAAAGGAAAGTAGATATGGGCAAAGAGTTTGTGGCTCCAAATGGATCTGAGAGAGGTGAATTAAAAACATGTACTATAGAGTCCAGTACACGTCCTACCGAGAGGTTGTAAGTTTCACAGTGAGCTTCCTAGCAGCCAAAAGAAAGAGGAAAACTATTCATTAATATAATTCACAGTATCCATGAGATAGAAGCAAATCCATGAGTCAAGAGAAGCTTGAAGGAAATTTACTATGAGGATCGCGAGTTACGGGGCGAGCAACGCCCGGTACAAACTCCCCACGGGAGGCCGGAAGTGAGCTTCAAGGAGCTGTTGCTCAGAGAAACCCTCAGTTTAGGCTGACGGTGTCACCCCGAGTCTACAGGGGGGCAGTAGCCACTTGGGCCAGAAACACTGATGTGACTTCATTCTTTATTCAGAGAGACAAAGTCTATTCTTTAGGCATCCCCTTGTAATGACCGTTTCTCACCCAGCCATTTCACACGCCCCAATCCACAAGTCCTCCCCCATCTCTCTCACTCATGATTCCCATGTTCGCTCCATCTTCATTTCTACCTTTCTGTGGTCTCTCAACTCCTTCCACTGCTCTCCACCCCACTGTTTCTTGTCTGTGTCCCATGCTGCCTCACCGCAGGCTCCTCACTGGGTCCCCAGTGACACCTGTCCCCAGCTCCCTCTCCTCCCTCCCCAGCCAGAATGGGTGCCTGCCTCCCGCTGGCCTGGCCGATCATGCTCACTTATGTTCAAGCCCCGCCCAGGCTCTCCCACCGCAGTCAGTGAGCGTGGCAGGCGCAAAGCGCAAGGCTTACAGCATCCAAACTCATTCCGAGCGGCCTTCGATCCCCACCCTCCTTACCGCTCAGACCACTGCCTTGCCCCCCCGAACACCTCAGGGACCTGCCCTGTGCTGCCTGAAATGCTCGCCCCGCCCCCACGCCTTAGAGGCACTTCCTCTAATCTCCGCCCACCCAGGGAGCAGCTAGAAGGTGACTGCCTCCGCAGGAGTCTCCCCTGACTTCCCCAGACCGGAGCCCTGGTTATGATCCCCAGCATATTCCCTCTTTTTCCTTTAAGCTCTGGCCGCAGTTGTGACCACTTAACTCTGCTCTCCTGCGAGAGCGCGAGGTCTGCCTTGTTAGCAGTTCCATCATAGCGCTCCGCAGGTGCGTGCATGAAGGCATGCCTCCGATGGGCTCCCGGTGGACGTCCGGATCTTAAGGGGGGTAGGGCCCCGTCCCACGGCAGGTGCCGAGAGCACAGCCCCACTGTGTTAAGACTCCCGAGCTGGAGGCAGAGCTGCCCTCTTCCCAGAAAGAGGTAAGCAGAGGGCTGTCCACGGAGTGCTGGCTAGTGTGCAGACAGCGCCTAAGAGACTCTCAGCTCCTCTCTTAAAGTGCCGCAAACACCCAGCACACCTCCTGGTGTGCGTCTTCCAAGAGTTCCCAGCCAATGGGAGCCCCCGATTCTTGTCTTCACTCCCAGCCCCACACCCACCTGTGTTTTCTTCCACATGCTCTTCAGAAACATATAAGCAACTTGTTAGAAAATAAAAGATAGATGGACCTTTTTGCAAATAATTCATATATAATATTTTTTGTGAAATGGCATGTACTAGAAATGTTCAATAGAATCTCCCTTATAAAGGGAAACTTACAGTTAGTCTTTTTGTAAAGAAGTGAACCCTAATACAATTTTACAGTAAATATAGATTGTAGCCATCAGTAATTTTTTAAACACCTGCTATGTGCAATGTGCTAATTGAGTAAATCCATCCTGTTTAAAAGACACCCTTTTAAAACTCAGCCCTAGAGCCAGTGTGAGCAGAAACCGGAAGAACCCGTTCAGGTAATTGGCAATATAATGAGCATCAGAACCTGGAAAATATGCAGCTCTTCTTCTCAGCAATTTCACTGAAAGAAATATATTCCAAAGAAATCGTTCAAGTTATATACCCAGATATACTATAGGGTGTTTATTGCGGCTTTATCTTTAACTGGGGAAAATTCCAAGCAACCAATCTATCTAAAAAATATGGGCTAGGGTTATGAATTAAATATTATGTAGCAATGTAATGAATGTTGTAATGGATATTTATTAACAAGGAAGTATGTCAAGATATATTTGAAAGGGAAACAGTATAAGAAGACTCTAAATCTACATACAGTATCACACACATTGAAAGATAGATCTGTATTGCTCCCCGAAGAGTCAGCCCAAGGAATTAAGAGAGTTCTCTTTCTGGGTGGAGAGAACGTTGTTATTATTTGCCATTGTCCTTGTTATTGTTTGGTTTTTATTATGGACAATCTCAAGCCACTCAAAAGTAGTGAAGATGCTAGAGTGAATCCTCATGTACCCATCACCCGATCGCACCGTTGCCAGAGTTTTGCCCTGATACCTGCAGAGGTGCCCAAGGGGATACCCAGAGAAGGGGACGAAGAATTTGGGTGGCATCCCTGAAGGAAGGTGGCCTTGAGAGGGATATCATGAGCCAGTTCCAGAAGGAGGTGCCAGGCTGGGACAGGGGGTGGTGGGCAGGGAAGGTTGCCCCAGTTCAGGGATCAGAAGTCAAGGACTTGGGCAGGCGTGAGGGGCCTCACGTCTGGCCTGAGCACTGTGCCACCCTCCGCAGCCGCCCCCGACCTGGTCCTCAGTGCGGACATCGTGCAGCAGACCACCTACCTGGAGGACCGGCCCATGTTCATGCTCCAGTGCGCCATGGAGGAGAGCTGCCTCTCGGCCTCAGCCGCCCAGACCGACCCCAGGACAGGTTACCGGCGGCTGCTGCGCTTTTCCTCCCAGATCCACAACAACGGCCAGTCCGACTTCCGGCCCAAGAATGGCCGCCACGCGTGGATCTGGCATGACTGCCACAGGTAAGGCCTCCCTTCCATCGTCCCCGAGCTGTCCCAGCCCAACATCCTGCAGTGCCCAGGTGGGACTGAGAATCACAGGGTCACTTACAGAGGCCATGTGGTCCAGGGGCAGGGTTTCCCTGAGCAGGAGGGAGTCCATGTGCCACACTGGTCCACCCTTCTCTGCTGCAGCTGCCTTGCCCATCCCCCCGCACCCCCCAGCCCAGGCTCTCTCCTGCCCTGCACACCTCTCACGTTAGGAAACAAACTTTGTCCGTGGTTTCCAAGTGTGTCCACAGGAAATTTGTGCTCCGCAGGGCACTTTGAAGTTCTGCAGTGATTGGACTCTGAGGTCATTTAAAAACATACTTTAAATACCAGAATGTATTTTAAATATTTCTAGGAAGACAGTGGGTTTGGAGACAAGCATTCTAGCCCCAGGAGTCATGAGGCCCAGTCTCTCAATCACACTGTGCCTCTAACCAGCTGTGTGACGCCAGGCAGCTGGGCCACATCACCCAGGACCTCTCATGTCCCTTCCAGGTCTCAGTTTGTGGGTCTGATCCCAGGGCTAAAGTCCTGGGGGGGAACAGAGTGAAATCGCAGAGCCAGCCCCAGCTGGAGCCAACAGAAGCCACCCCGTCACCTCCAGCCTTCCCATTTGTTCTTTGCTTTGATTCCTACTCTAATCCAGAACGTGCGGCCCCTGCTTCTTCATCTTTTCCTGCCCAGACCTGAGCTGGAAACGGAAGCGAGCGCACTTTTGGAAGGGCAGGGAGGGGGCCCCTGCCATTCCACACGGCGGCCGCAGTCCCCCCAGGGTGCACGGAGCTGGTCCAGCGGGTGCCCGTCCCGGTGCTCAGGCTCCCAGCTGCACACCACAGCTTTTGCACTTGGTCCCTGTTTCTCAAAGCCTGGCCGTGGGCTGGTGTGCCTGCTGTCAGCACTGCACCCCAGAGCCCGGGGCCGACTTCACGTTAGAATCTGTGACTTAACAGGGTCACCCAGGTACTTGTGTGACTCTCATAGTCTGAGACACCCCCATCTAGTTCACCTCTTGGCCTCCTCCCAGCTCAAAAATGAGGGGATCGCTGTTAGGGGCACAAGAACAAACATTGCTTGACGGCCTGTGAGTGCCAGGCACAGGGCACCCTCACTTGGTAAGGAGACGGAGGCTCGGTGTTTGGCGGGGAAACTGACTCAGGCCTGTCTGAGCCCGCACTGCGTGCTCTTTCTGGCACCTCCACTGACCCCCCATCACAAATCTCTCTGGCTGCTTTATCGCGGGACAGCTTATGGCCTCGACACATTTGACTCAGTTTGGGGGTACACTTGTTCAACTTGTTTCAAAAGATAGGACTGTGGTAGAACTTAAGGGTGCTGCGTTTCCTTTATAATACACTCTGTGTGTTCTGAAAGTCCTCATTAGCCAAAAAATTTTTGCTCTTTGTGTAGAAGCATGTCAGTCTTCTGCAGGGTGGAAGTCGCGACCATATTGGTGCCTGGCTCCCGTGGGGAGCACGGGGCGGCAGCCTGGGCTTGCGGGGCTGCCGCTGCCTGAGCGTCTATAAGTAGAAGGCAATCGCTTCTCCGCCCCACACTAGACGGTCCACCCAGACATTACTGGGTAGGAGTCTGTGTGACATATGCTTGCTCTCCTGCGAATGGGCTGTCCTCTGAGAATACACATGGTGACATTGTGGAAGCTTCTTCCGATCGCCTCCCCCTGCTTTTCCTGTGGCCTGTTTTATTTCTTGGCTTACAGATGTTCCAGTAAATGGTGTGGGAGGGCTGTGTGGGCAGGAGTGTGTGGCTGAGCACATGTGCCTCCAGACCTCCCCTGCTGGTCTGTGACTGAGGGCCTGTGGCCCTAGCGCCCCGGGGAGCGTGAGCGAGCCCCCGCCCAGCCTCCAGAGCTCTGGGGGCTTCTCCAGACTCTGTGGGAGGGCCTTCCAACAGGACTCCTGGCCCCAGATCTCTATTGGGTCCCTTTGGGAGTCCGAGGAAAGCTGGCCCTGCCTCCACTCAAAAAAATTTTTTTTCTGGTATATTTAACATCCCGGTTCAGCAGATTCTGAGCCCATCTGTGGAGCCAAAGCTGAGAACCCTGGCTCAAATGAGTGTAAATGAGGAAAACTATCCCCCTCCCAATGTAATTGGTGCTACAATGAGGAACAGAGCTATGTTCTTTGAAAGCCCCAAAATGATACAAAGATTGACCGCCTCAGGCGTCTCCTTGCCAAGCAGGCGAGGACAGCCCCTGCGTCATTCTCTCAGCCGTGTCATACTTGGTTGATGATCTTTTTTTTAAAATGTATATTTTATTGATTATGCTATTACAGTTGTCCCATTTTCCCCCCTCTATTCCCCTCCGCCCTGCAGTCCCCCACTCCCCACCCTTTAGTATTTGTCCATGGGTCATACACATAAGTTCTTTGGCTTCTACACTTCCTATACTATTCTTAACCTCCC
>PVJI01017843.1:0-23984 GCA_004026765.1 Micronycteris hirsuta | reverse complement strand
TCTGGAGCTTTGATGTGTTCTTTCATTTGGGCCAATTTTTTTCTCGGTGCGCCTGTTACTTTAAGGGCGGAGCTTTAGGTGTTCACCAAGGCAGGGTAACTCACGTCGTTATTTTGTGATGCTATCTGTGGGGGCGGGGTAACCCTCGTCATGTTGTGATGCAGCCTGTAGGGGTGGGTCTTGAGAGAACAACGGCGCTTGCTCCTCTCTCTGCACTGCTACCCCCATGCAAGTTGGGCCCCCCTGCACTGGCTTGGGGTTGAATGGGCGGGTCTGCACAGTTCCAAGTCCCTGTGGGTCTCTCCAACGAACTCTCCTGTGAGGCCGGGAGTTCCTCCCACTGCCGCCTCAACCCCCACAGGTGGCCTCAGTCGGTGGTTTGAGGTCTTATTTCCCCGAGTCGGTGGGTTGTTGCTCGGTCCGCTCCACTCCCAGCTTTTTCTCCCGGTTTATCTGCACGTGAATGAGGGCCCGCCTGGTCCACCAACCTCAGCCCCGCTGGGTCCGGGTGGGCTGGGTGCTGGCCGCGCTTTGGTCAGACACACCTGCCGCGGGTCTCTCCTGGCGGCTGCAGCGCTGCCAGTACCGCTCCACAAACTGCTGTCCTGCCCTGCGCTCACCGCGCAGCTCGCTGCGCGTTCTCCGCCCTGCTCACCACGGGCTTCCCGCCTGGCTCCACCCCGCTTACCAGTCTGGATGAACGTGTCTTCTTTAACTCCTTGGTTGTTGGACTTCCACTCATTTCGATTTTCTGTCAGATCTGGCTGTTTTTGTTTATTTAAATTGCTGTTTTTCCTCTTTTGGTTGTGCGAGGAGGCACAGTGTGTCTACCTATGCCTCCATCTTGGCCGGAAGTCCTGGATGATGATCTTGATGAGGTCCCCTTCCTGCTTCTTGTGTCCCCGGGGACAGGGGCCAACCCTGCGCACCTGGCATATCGTGTCCCAGCTTTTCCGGGCCAGGTGAAGCGGGCACAGACATACCCAGCGCACAGAGCTGTCGCAGGGCTGGCCTGCCCACCTCGCAGCCTCGGGGAGAGCGGCTGGGAGCTGGAGCAGCAGTGAGGCAGACATCCATCCAGCCCTGTGCCAGCCCTCCGAGTCAGGGAGGGCTTTGCTACAAAGGGGAGACTTTTGTTCGCTCCACCCTGCCTCCCCGCTGTGCGGAGCAGTCCCCGTGCTGGGTGAAAGCCCCAGAAATGTGATGTGGCCTCTCAGAGCCAAGTGCAGGCCCTTTGTTCCAGCTGGGGGGCTGCCTAGCACCTTGGGGGGGCAGGATGGAGTGAGCGGAAGGGCCCCTGCCCTTGTGGCAGCACCTCCCAAGACTGGAACACACCCTGCCATGGGGACAGGAGCACTGTCCCACCAGAGCTGAATGCCAGCCAGGACCATCCATCCTGGAGGCATAGGAGGCACGGGGGAAATGCGCAGCGGGGCAGGTGTGGGAAAGATGGCGAGTGAAACGTCTCCTCTACAATGTGCACTGATTCTCTGACTGGGAGTTCTGTTTGGGTCCCCAGTGACCTAGGCTAGCAAAGAGTATCCTCAAGCCTCTTGCTTTTCTCTCATCTGGTTTTGTCTGTCGTGGAGTGTGCGTCCCTCACCGTCTTCCTCCATGAGTACCGTGTCCTCACCTATGGGGCTCTGGAATCTTTCAGAAGAAGTCCTTCCTCCGTCCAGATCACCATGAATGACCTCCTTCAAGTGTCAGTCTCCTTAGTGCTTTGACGTTTCTTCCCCAGTGAGGTCGTCCTGTCTCTGACCCACGGATCAGTCCCCCTCTTAAACGTCCAAAGGTCCAGACACCGCATCCTGGAGAGAGGAGGTGCACCCTCATCACCAGGACGTGCTTCCCACCTTCCCTGGGGTAGAGGGGTGGAGCGGCGCAGGTGTGGGGGGGTGTCCCTGGGCTCTGCAGCCAGCCGGCTGGGAGGGAGACGTGGCCCCCCAGGGTGGCGCCGCACATACCAGAGAGGGAAGCTGGGAGGCTCCAACCAGCCATTTTATTCCCCGTGTTCGCAGGGGAAAAACCAGAGTGCCGCGGCCACTCTTAAATCAAGTTCACAGGAAGCAGGGGGAGCGGGAGCAGGTCAGCCTCACAGCAGTCGGTCTGTGGCCTCCGTCTGCGTCGTTTGTAGACAAGGGAACAGAAACCTATTTCTCTTCAGTCTTTCCAGCTGGTAAACATGGTAACAGAGGCTGTTCTCTGAAAGGTGCAGACATGGTTTAGGCGATGAGTCAGACCTCATGCCTCCTCTTACTCCTTCAAGAAACCAAGAGGCTCTTTCAGCATCATCACTTCAGCTGCCACAAAACACGTCCTTGTGGATGTTCTCGGTGGGCCCCGGCTCAGCATCGTTTCACCCAGAAACCTGAGTGAGCTAGAAAAAGCCCAGCGTAGGAACTTATGACGTTATTTTTAGCCAAGGCAAACACAGGAGGAAGAGGAAAAGAACTTCTAATTTCCTCTCTGAAAACCTACCCTTTTCATTCATTCCCCTCTTCCCTCCGTCCTCCTGGGTATTCCAGCAGAGGGAGCCTGAGCCAACCACGGGAGGCCTGGGGAGCCAGGAAGCTACCCCTGGGCCCGGGGATAGTCGTAGGCTGGTAGTGGTGGCAGTAGTAATGCAAATACTCCTCCTGTTACTACAGGGAGGGTTAGTAATGAGAGAGTCGGCAGGTACCGAGGACCCCTCTGTCACAAGCCCCGTCATAGGTATTCTTGCAGTTTCTCCTACTGGGTCCTTCCCACATCATTCTCTCTTCCCTGAGGCACACATAAACAAAACAAGTGCTTCTGCTCCCATTCCAAGGCACCCTGCCTTCTGTTTTCCCCATTTTCCAAACGTTCCCTGTAACAAGAGAGACAGGTGTGATCCATAGGTGCACACTTGTGGCACACATGTTGCAGCTGAGGACGGTCCGCCAGCCCAGTGCCCAGCAGCCGCACAGCAGCCAGGGGCCGCTGTGTATTCTGAGCCAAATGCATCACTTTCCCAGGGTCTGCGTGGGTTCTCCCCACCCCGCCCCGCCCCGCCCCGCGAAGAGACTGCCTGTCATGTAAACAATCAGCCCGGCTGCACAGGCGCTCAGTCTTCTGCTTCACCCCTTCCCACAGGCCTCCAGAGCTGTCCCCCCTGCCTTTCCTACCTGCTCCATGCAAGGAGCACCAACTTCCCGCTGCTCACTCCAACTGTGGCCGACACCTCCCCCCCATCTGTTCCGCCTCCTGCCTGCCTGTCCTTGGGTCACGCCTGGTGCCAGCTCTTCGGCCTCTCCCCCTACACCACAGACACTCCCCCATTCCCTTCTCTTCCCCTCTCTATGACATTCCCACTTTAAAAAGTTTTCCAAAGACGTTGACAAGTGGGCTGTGAGAGCCACCACAGTGCTCAGGAGGGTCAGTGGAAGCACTCGGTACAAATATTGGTGACTTACGGAGCCGACTGTGCGCCAGGCCCTGTGCCAGCCCTGCAGCACCCCCGCCTTCGGCACAGGGTCGGTCCCACGTCACTGACCGGGGAGCCGAGGCCGCGGAGGGTGAGCCGCTGCCCCACTCTGGAGCCCATGTACGTACCGTGGTACCGCCTCCTTCGTTACCCCTCCTCTCCCACCAGCCACCCCTTTGGACCACATGACTCAAGGTGTCCCCAGAAGCCAATCGCCAGCCAGGCAGTGGCTTGCAGGCGGCAGCTGCTGCCCAGACTGACCTCCAGGTACTGTCTCCCCCCTCAGGCACTACCACAGCATGGAAGTGTTCACCTACTATGACCTCCTGAACCTCAATGGCACCAAGGTGGCAGAGGGCCACAAGGCCAGCTTCTGCTTGGAGGACACTGAATGTGAAGGAGGTATCTTTGGTGGGGTGCTGGGGGGCTGCAGAGGAACTAACAGCCATGCCCACCCAGCCCAGAGCCCAGGTCTGATGCTGGCCACTGCCGACTCTCCAGCGTGACCTTCCTCTGTGGGAGCTTCCATGGCCACGCTCAGGGCTGAGGGTGTGGGCGAGGCCTGACCCCCAGAGTTATGCTGATGGGGACTGGTGGAACCGCACAGTCTCCCTGGTAAGGCCCAAACCCTTGGACCAGAGACAGAGTCCCCTCCCTCTCTGGCTGCCACAGTCAATCTCCTTATGTCCCAAGGCCAAGTGCCCCTGCCCCTCAGGCTCTTACTCTTCAAGTTCAAGCTCCAGGAAGCCCCTTTGCAGTCCCCAGACTCTCTGCTCCCCCAGCAGAGGGAGTACTCTGCTCGCAGTGCCCCGCCTGCTCTGTGATCACCCGTGGGCTCACCTTCCGTCCTCACAAGACTGGGTTTCCTCGAGGGAAGACACAGGGTTCTTCTCGGTATACCCAGTGCTTAGAGTGGCAGCCTCAGTAGATGTGACGGCCACTGTATGCCATGAAACCGCATAGCAAATGGGTTTCGAGCACCCACTGTGTGTCATACAGGGGGCTGGCCCTGTCAGGTCCGGCCGAGAAACCAGACCCGAGCTCAGATCCAAGTGTTGATTGTCCAGAGAGAGACAAGATGAAGGTGATGCCCTGCTCGCCTTCACAAGACGCAAAACAAATGCCAGAGCTTTCTCGGATAAGCATGTGCTCCATTCTCAGGCTAATGATTCTTCAGAAGGGCCAGGTGGGCCAGAGTGGTCAAAGAAAGCTTCGTGGAGGAGGGGACCCGGCTGAGTCTGAAAGGAGGGCTGGGATGTGGGTAGAGAATCGAGCAGGCGAGTCTTTTGAAAGGAGAGAGGATCAAACTCCACACGACACAGCAGCTGCTGAGCCCTGATCCAGCTGAGGCGGTGGGGGCTTGGGGGAGGAAGAGATGCTGAGGGTGGGTCTGTGGATATCCCCACCAGCAGGGCTGTTTGGGGTCCTTCGTGGGGAGGGCGGCACAGAGAGCAGAGGCACCACGTGTGCGTGGTGACTGGGGCTCCCTCCACACCGCCTGCAGACATCCAGAAGAGTTACGAGTGTGCCAACTTTGGTGAGCAGGGCATCACCATGGGCTGCTGGGACGTGTACCGCCATGACATCGACTGCCAGTGGGTGGACATCACCGACGTGCCTCCAGGGGAATACCTTTTCCAGGTGAGGAGTGTGGGGAGGAGTTCCAGGCCCCTGCTGATGGGAGGAGGGGTCTCTTCCCCAGCGAGGGGGAAGCAGTCCCCTTTCTGTGGGTGGCCAAGCCTAGGACGTGCATGGGGGCCAGGCTGTCTGAAGTGCAGGGTTCCTGCCCCAGAGGCCTATGCAGTTGTCAGGTGGCCTGAGTCTGTGAGGCGTGCAGGCCGGGGCGGGGGCAGGTGGACTGCAGAACTCCTGAGATGGCGGCATTCAATGCACCTAAGCTCTGGTGCTCTCAAATCAAAGGCATCTGCAGCCAGATTTGGCCCTCAGGCCAGGAATTGGTCCCACAGACTCGAAGGCCACCTGCACCTTTTACTTCCTTCAGAGCTATGCCCTTGCCACCCCCACCGGGGTCGCTCCCGCCACCCTCGCCCTGCCTTGGCCTGTGCTGTTGAGGCCGCAAGCAATCTCAGAAAAGGCAGTTGCTCACACGTGTCCATGCCTTGCCTCTCCCCGAGATGTTCACCTCATAAAAGAGGGTCTGCAGAGGGGTCAACTCTCCATGCAGAGAAATGGATCGATAACAGTAGAATGTCTGATGCCAGAGGTTGCCTGTCCAGTGACGGTGTGGGGCCCTGGCCGGGTCTTCCACGCACCCTGTCTGGGTGGAGGGCCAGCCCTGGGGAGGAACCAGGGAGCCTTGGCCTCCCACCACCCTGCGAATGGCCCCTGCCTGGCAGGGAAGGCGGGGCACAGGTGCACGTGTGCCCGCAGAGGCGCCCTCACAGCCTCTCGGTTTCCCGTGTCACCGCCCATCTTGCTTTCCGGCTGCCCCATGGGTGGCAAAGTAAAGGACCAGAAATGTGTCGTTGTGCCTTGAAAGATTTCCCAAGGGGCTCTTCAGCCAGCCCAGGGCCTGGCCCGTGGTCCCTACCCTATAGACGGCCCTGGATGAACCGACACCTGCAGACGAGTAACCACAGAAGGGCTTTAAAAGCTTCCCCGGGCAATTTCAGAGGCTAGAAATCAGACAGCCAAGCCCTTTTCCACCCACAAGGTCAAAACCGCAGACTTGGAGAGGCCCAACCAGAGAGCAGAGTGCTCTGTATTTTAAAGAACGAACATCTGTGTCGCTCTGCACGTACACCGTGGAGGGCGGTTTGCGTTGGAGGCTGGCAGTCACTTGGCTGGCGAATGTGTGTCATCGTGTATTGTGTCCTGACAGACGCCACCTTGGAGTAACTATGGCTCATTGAGAACTGCGGGCAGGCCAGGCCCCGCGGCGCCCTGCGCCGGCGCTGTCCCCTGTCGCCAGCGGTGGCCAGGCAAACCCAGGCCACATCACACATTAACTCATTATGGGCAATGATGCCTCTGATGAATGAAAAAGGATATTTCCCTCCGGGTAGACAGAGAACTATGGTCGGGTGGGCCTCTCATTCCCACACGGACCCCGTGCAGACATCAGTAACGCTGCGCACAGCCAGGAAAGCTGGGCCGCGACTATGTGGCTCCAGGCAGCGGGCCGGGGGCCAGGGCTCAGAGGCCAGAGCCACGGACCATAGGTCCTCGTGAGATTTAGAATCGTAGAATGAAAGTCAGATAGTGGAGACCACACCTCTCAGGCCCCACCCCCGGCCCCAAGCAGGTCGAGCTGGCCCTGGTGGCCGCTGAGAGGAGCCCCAGCTGCACCTGCTCCCTGGGGGCACGGCACTCTGAGCCATGCACAGGCTCGGGGCAGGGGACAGGGCGCGGCGAAGGCTATTGGGTAGAAAAGAGATAAAGAAATAGAAGGCCGTCCTGGAGTGGGACAGTTACTGGCCTTGGCAGAAGAGACAGGGTCGAAGTGGGACACAGCCTAGGGCGGGTGTGGCTGCAGGGCCAGACTGGGCCCTGGAAGGGCGGCACCAGGCTGCGGCTGTGCCAGCTCCACCTCCTGTAGCATCTCTGGGAGGCCCGGCCAGCCCGCCAAAGGGTCATGCCTAAGCCCTCCTGGGGGGAAGGGTCTTTGAGGACCAGACCTAGAACCTCACTTGGCGGGATGCTTCTCCTGTGTGTCACAGGCCCAAGGCAGCATGGCCCCTCACACCCTACTGTGCCCTCAAGGGACAATCTGCCATCCATACCCCACACTCTCCCACAGCCCAGGTGCAGCTCCCATCTCTTCGCCTCCCCCCTCCCCGTCGCCTTTCTGCTGGACTCCTCCCCTCCGATCTCCCTTTTCTGTCCACTCACAGAAACCCTCTCTCAGTGATGACCCTCCCTAGTCCTGCTCTTTTGGACCCCGCCCCTTTAGCTGGGGCGATCAGAGGAAGGGGTGCAAGGAGGTGCAGTCTTTAGCAGAGCCCAGGTCCTTGGACTAGCGGAGCCAGGAGAGCTCAGGGACAGTCTAGAGCAACACCGAGGCCCAGACAACGGGAGGGACAGTTCCAAGTCTCTCGTCCAGGAGCAGCGTCCAGGCTCCACTGCTCAGGGCAGCCCTTCCCCCGCTTCCCACAGTGCCCGTCCTTATCCCCTTTCTCTGCAAGTCCTTCCTCTCCACCGACCCCGGCCTCCCAGGGCAGCCAGGAGAGCGGAGCCCTTCCTGAAGGCTGCCTCTGGTGGAGGCTGGGTGAATTCCACTGAGACAGACAGTGGTGCATGGGTGCCTCACTCCCCTGCCCTCCAGACCTCAGCTCTGGCCAGTCCTGTCCCCACTTGCCTTGGAGCACTGGAGGCAGGACTGGCCCCAGCTGGGCCCTTGGCCTGGGGTGTCAGGTGGCAGAGGCAGGACTGGGCAGCCAGTCTGACCTGCCTCTCCCCCAGGTTGTCATCAACCCCAACTACGAGGTTGCGGAGTCTGACTACACCAACAACATCATGAAGTGCAGGACCCGCTATGACGGCCACCGCATCTGGATGTACAACTGCCACATAGGTAAGACCCCCGGGCAAGCACAGCTGCCAGGGTGGACCCCAGGCCTGCCAGGGCCCCCTGCAGCGCACCGTGCGGGAGACAGGCAAGAGCCTCCCTCCTTTCTCAAGGGCCCAGAGCCGCTTCCTAGGTTGGGTCCAGAGCTTAGGGAGCACAGCCAGCCTCCCGTGCCCACGCCCTGGAAGGGCGCCACGGACACACAGACCTGGGTGCAGATTGGGCTTTCGCAGCCAGCTCTGGTCAAGGCGGGTGGGACGGAGTTGGTGGCCCAGCACACACGCCAAAGCTATTTAAAGATGGGAGCTGAGGCCACCACCTCATCATGCACGTGGCCTCAAAAATGTGGGTGTCAGCCGTTCATGGCTCTGTGTATCGTTTTTCCTCTGTCGAGAACTAGAGGCTTATGAGCCAATGTGGCTTCTGGTCACCAAAAAAGAAACTTTTCCTCACGCTATGCAGCTGGGGGCACAAAAGGGGAAGCAGAGCTTTTCTGCAGAAAAAGTGATGGCCCTCAGTCTTGGTGATTACTCACTGCTCCGCTTAACTGACAGAGTTCCTGACCTGTGCCCAGCCCCAGGGGCTGCTCTGGTGGCCCCACAAAGAGGTGGCCCCAGCAGGCCACCTGCTGGGGGGGGGTGGCTCCAGGGTCCCTGAGCCAACCGCCACAGCCAGGGGTGGGGGTGGGGCCTGACCTCTGGTTGCTAAACTCTCTCCCTGATGCCCACCCCTCAGGTGGTTCCTTCAGCGAAGAGACGGAAAAGAAATTTGAACACTTCAGTGGACTCCTAAATAACCAGCTCTCCACGCGGTAGGGCCTCCTCTGTGTCCCCTCCCGCCTCCGGGCCACAGCGCATCTTCCCCGGCTGCAGTCTGACCCAGGGACCACCACGCTCCACCTCACCCAGTCCAGCCCCCGCTCCGCCCAGACACTCTGCGGCCACGGCCAAACTCAGGGGGACGGGTGTTCCCGACATTTGCAGGGGCTGCTGTACAGAGTGAGGCTCGTCCCCGAGGCCATGGGAGAAGTGCCACCAGCCACCTCGTCCAGGACCCCAGGTTGTCATCAGCTTGTCCCATTCGAACCACAGTCGCCCAAGCCTGACACCACACTGCTCACGCTGCACCACTGATCATACGGGGCCGTTTTCTCCTCAGGTGCCTTGTTGGCGATCCAGCTGATCAGCCTGGAGTAGGCTGAATCCCACTTCCCCTCTTAGGTCATTTCCAGCCAACTTGAAAGGCTAGAACGCTCTTCCAATGAAACAAACTGCCTCTGCCCTCCTCCATTCTGCCACATGTTTTCTGAGCGGTGAGCTCGGAGTAGGTGCTTCTCCCCACTTACCTTTTGTGGTTCCATATAAATTTTTGAAATATTTGGTCTAGTTCTGTGAAATACATCATTGGTATCTTGATAGGAATTGCATTGAACCTATAGATTGCTTTGGGTGGTATAGATATTTTAATGACGTTAATTCTTCCTATCCGTGATCATGGTCTGTATCTTATTGGAGATACCACTCATTTGTATCGTCTTCAATTTCTTTCTTCAGTGTCTTATAATTTTCCTAGTATAGGTATTTTACGTCCTCAAGTTAAATTTATTCCTAGGTACCTCATCATTTTATTGCAATAGTAAATGGAATTGTTTTCTTAGTTTCACTTTCTGATAGTTCATTATTGGTATATAGAAATGCCATCGAGCTTTCTGTCTGGCCACAGCCATCAGGTAAGCCAAGATGGATGCTTCCAGGCACACCCAGGGGCTGTGGAGGAAGCAGTCCGCCGTGATGTGCTTTCTTCTCAGGGTGTGCTGCTGGCATACCGCCAGCTGTCTGCGCTCCACAGGGCCCCCCACCCCACTAGGCCCAGTGAAGTGCACGGGCTGGGATACAAGGCCAGGCAAGGTTAGGTCATGTATCACATTCATGTGCGCCATGGTGGCTGCAAACGCGCTGTCACTGAGGGTGCGACCTGTAACAAGCCTGTCCGCCATGGTGCTTACCAGCTAACGTTTGCCGGAAGCCTTCAGTCTGTGGAGGAGCAGCAAGCTGGGCTCCACTGTGGGACTTTGAGCATCCTGAATTCTCGCTTGGTTGGTGAAGATTCCACGTACAGATTCTTTGAGGTTATCCTCATTGATCCATTCCATAAGGCTATCGGAAGTGATCCTGACACCAAACTGGTCCACAAACACAGGGAGACACGAGGGCTGACGTCTGTGGGCCTCCGGAGCCAGGGCCTTGGGAAGGGCCACAAGTCCAGCCACAATACCGGTGGTTCTCACCACTCAGCGTGGAGAAGGCGCCATGCTCTCCAGCCCCACCATTACTGCTGAGATAAGTAATGTTGTGAAGTCCTTACCTAGTAAACAATCCAGGACAGTCAAAAAATGTCATAAATTTCTGAGTATTGATTTTGTATCCTGCTACTTTGCCAAACTCATTTATTGGGTCTAGTCGTTTTTTGGTTGGTGGAATCTTTAGGGTACTCTGTATATAGTATCACGTCATCTGCAAATAGTGGCAGTTTTACTTCTTCCTTTCCAGTCAGATGCGTTCTATTTCTTTTTCTTGTATGATCGCTGTGGCTAGGACTTTCAGTAGTACTGTGTTGAATAAGAGAGGTGAAAGCAGACGTCCCTGTCTTCTTCCCGATCTTAAGGGAACACTTGTAGTTTCTGCCTGACTATGATGCTGGCAGTAGGTCTGTCAGTACGGCCTTTATTATGTTTAGGTATATTCTCTCTAATCCCACTTTGCTGAGAGTTTTTATCATAAATGGGTGCTAGATTTTATCAAATGCTTTTTCTGCCTCTATATGATCATGTGGTTTCTATCCTTTTGTTATTTTATTTTCATGGACTTTGGAACACAAAGTAGTAGTATTTATACTGGCAGTCTAGGCCTTTGAAAATATAGCTCAAAAGGAAAACTCAGCCACCTGTGTGACTCCTGTTTCTGTTGTTGATTCTGTGGGTACTGTCAACGGTGCTATAACCGGGGCCCCGGGTGATGAGGTCACTCACTGAACACCATGTGTCATCACGGATACTTACATACTTGAAACTTGGAATAAAAGGTGTATGATACGCATCTGTGTTTCATTTGGACCCCTGCGCCCAGCCTGAGCAGCAGCGCTCCCATCTCGTCGGCCTAAGGGAGCCTCGGCCACGCAGGTCCGCTTCTGCAGGCTGGGGTCCAGCGTGGCCACAGCGGGCATCCTTCCATACACCTCCAAAGGGGAAGTTCCTGCCCCTTGAGAGCAGTCTGAGGTCACAAAACTCAACAAAAATACAAGTCACAGGCTTTCTGGAGCTCTTGCTTTTTACTGAAGAGGCACAGATTTAAATTGTCCCAGGGAATCCCCACAAGGCAGGGCCTGGGCTGGCTCTGAGGGTCAGGATGGTGCCGCAGGGTGTACGCATCTGCAGTTTCAGAGCCCTTCCCGCCCAGCAAGGGCGGGTAGTCAGGCCAGCCACTCTCACCCAGCCCTGGGCTCCCTCATGTTGGCGGTCACCAGCAAATCAGAGGCCCACAGTGCCCTCGAAGCACCTAGGCACAACTTCACCCAGAACGAGTGCACTGGGACCCAAGCCCACAAAGGGGCCCTGCATCTGTTCTTGTGACGGAGGCAAACTCAGCAGCTATTTCAGATCCCACCTCATGGCTCTGCTCATGTTTAGCCCTTCTGTGGCCCACTGACAGGAAACAGCAGGACCAGCCCCGGCAGCCAGGGCTGTCAGCTCTGCCATCGCCGTGGCCACGCTGCAGCTCCCGGTGGCACATAGGACACCCGACTTGTGAGGGGAGAGACAACAGGTGTGACCTACTCTCTGAGCTAGGCAGGCCCAGTGGAATCCTCCAGGCCAGTCTGGAGTGACCAATTTCTTTAGCGTTCCCAGCTCTAAAATAGGAGATAAACAGCGCCCCCTAGTGTCCCACAGTAAACCATTATTTTGAAGCAATCACATTATAACAACCTTTAGGTTTTTATTTTTTTCTCAATTTCTGAAACTAGACCAAACTGAAGCCCACTACGCCCCCGAGTGACGCCCCACGCTCCAGAGGTAGTACAGGGTGGTTGTCTCTGTAGAGCCTTGTGGGGGCCCCAGCTTGCCCCAGGGATGTTGAGCCAGGCTGGCTAGGCTGGCTGGGCCGCTCAGGGCCTCGGGGAGGTAGGAGACTCAAGGGCAGGCCGCTCTCTCTTTTTGTGTTGAAGCCCCAGGGCCCGGGCCACCAGCCTGCGGGCCACTGCTGTACTTGTCTGTGGTCTCTCCTTCTCCAGACGCAGGAGCTCTAAAAGGAAAACCCCAAGGGGCAGGGACTTAAATTCAAGGCCACTGCCACCGCTCCTCCCAGTGACACAGCAGCCTCAGAGGCCGTGAGCGCCAACCTCGCTGTGCCCAAAGTACGGTCAGAAGCTAGTGAGAGGGGCCACCTAGGTTCCAGGTCCTAACGCTGCCACCTGTGTGTGCCCTCCGTTTCTCTACCTGCACAGGGGTGGGGAGGAGTTAACCCTGGACCCCTCCCTGCTTTGTAGGGCCATTTGGGAGGGAAATCAAGTCAGGACGGGACACCTAGAGCTCTACAACCCACAAGATATTTATTGTCCCCAAGAAAAATGGGACAACAGCCACAGAATCCATAAGAGCATGGGTGGTGTCGGTGGGTCTTTTGGGCCAGTTTTGCTGGCCACTGCTTTGCAGCCACAGGAAACTGGCCTCTAAGAGCCCCCATCGTGCTTTCTGGAAGGAGAGGGGCTGTCATTGATTTGGCACCTTTGGGGTGCCTCTTGCCTCCCCTGGAGGGTCTGCCACGCTCTGTGATCCATGCCCCCAGTATACTCTATATGACCTGCTTACTTTACAGAGAGGGTAACCAACTTACAGACATGAGTGACTTGCTCAAGGTCAACTTAAATAAGTGACAAAGCAAGGATCACATGCAGCGTGGACTCTTTTTACCCTATTGCAAAATATGGTTCCCACAGGCTTGCAGAAAAGGCCACACTTGTCCCTGAGCAGTACCTAGCAGCGGTGCAAACAGGAGGGCACACCATCCTCCCTGCTGGGCCTTGCCTTCCGTAGGCGTCCCAAGGCCCCTGGGGGTGGAAGGAGCACCACCAAGCCCAGGGCCCCAAGCAGAGAGCTGAGCAAGGGGGCCTGAATGGCAGGAGAGGGCCCATGTCTAACCGCACACACGCAGCCTCCCATCGCAGCCGCTCACGTACTTGGCCTCTGCAGGGCTTTCAGCTTTGACTGCTTGCTTCCCTGTGTGAGGGGCCGGATCTTGAGCCCCGAGAAGTCCTTGGTCAGGGCTTCAGCAGCTGTGTAAAGAAAACAGATCTGGAGCCCCCTCTCTGCCTTCTGGTAAGGCCCTCTCAGGGCCCAGGAACACACATACCAGAACCGAAAACGAATGCAGCCACTTCATGCACCCATTCAAAGCCCAGGAACAGGGCTGCCCAGATGCCACAGTGCCACAGCCCTGCCCCGCCCCCTACCCCACGTGCCTGCCCAGGGCCACCTCAAAAGCCTGCAGAGCCCAGCGTCCACCCTCTGCCCCAGGCTGCTCAGGAGTCCCCGGCCTTCTAAAGCCCAAGAGCCTCAAACAAATTCTACTCTTTCCCTGATGCGAGACCCTGCCGGGGCCCATGCCCTCACTGCTCTGAGTTGGACCTGAGCTACCTTCGGACATAGCATGTCAGAGCTGGAGGGGCTTCATGTCCAAGCCATCCCCATCACCCTTACAGGTGAGGAGACTGAGGCCAGGACGTGACATGCTCGCACCACACAGCTTGGCCGAGTGCAGAAGACAGCCACGGCCGGGCACAGCCCCAGGCTTGTTCTTCTCACGGGACCAGGTGGCCTCTTGGCCTTCCCTTCCCGACTCCCTTTCGGTCAGCCCTCCATCTGGGGCTGGAACCCCCACTGTGCCCTGGTCCCTCTGCTCCCTAAATACCACCCACCCCCTTCTCCCCAGGTTCTCCTGAGAGCTAAGCCCACACTAGCCATGGCCACTCCCAGCTCCAGTGTCCAGAAGCCCTGCCAAGAGGGGCAGGGGATTACTCTCTCTAAATACATCCAAAGTGAGCAGTGTGACAGGGACAGCTTAGGAAAGTGGCCGAGAGGGAGAAGGAGCCCCGGAGTTCCAGCCAGGAGGCTGGCTGATATCCCCTAACTTTGAACAGACCATTGACACTCCAGGGACCTTGGTTCCCCCACCTGCAAAAGAGAGGTGCCCCACTTCTTGAGGCTGTAATGAATCTGTGTAAAAATGCCTGTGTTTGAACCGTAAGAAGTGGCCAGTATTTGAATGCTTTTGACCTATAAAAACAGCACGTTCACATGGTCTCACTTAGTACATGGAAGTACCTCGGCCTGGCCTGTGACACGTGCTCAGTGTGCCCTGAACCCTCAGGCGAGCAGGAAAGGCTGTGCACTGCTGGTGCGGGGCGCACTCTGCTCCCCGTGCGCCCGCCACCTGGACTGGATGGCTACACCAGGGAAACCAAGGGCCCCTCCATTCTACTGTGAAGCTGAATTACCTGAGGCCACGCAGGGGAAGACGCCAAGTGCATGCGTGTCGTCCACCCACTGAATCTTGAACTCCTTCTCTCTGAGACGGGGAAGAGGAGACAGAATGACTATGAAAGCAAATGGGCCAAACCCGTTCTGCTAAAGGAAGCCCCCCCACGTCCAACCCTCAAACACTGTAAGCCCAAGACACGTTCCCTCTCCTCTGGGAAGGAGATGACCACCTGCAGCCAACTTCTCTGAAGACCACGCGGGTAGCTGCAGAAAGACAAATACCACTCCGCTGATGGGGGGCGGGGCTGATCCCTAGATCAGAAGATGCTAGGACTGTAAGGGCCCGCAGAGCACAACCAAGGGTGGGGAGGCTCCTCCTGGCACTGTCAGAGCCAGGCCGAGGGCATGGGGTGAGGCTGGATACATGGGGGGCTGGGACAAGGGACAGGACCTAAAACACGCATGTCAGCGCTGTTGGTCCTGATCAACCTCCTTCCCGCTGGTCAGGAAGGCACCACTGAGTCTGAAGGCAGAAGAGGCCAAAGCAGGCCCTCCCCTGACCAGGCTCCTGCGCAGACACTGACCACACTGGCCGCTGGCAGAAGAAGTCACCGAGGCTGCCCACACCTTCAGGGGTCAGGAGCAGGTGAGCCCCCGTGCCTCACCCCTGCCCCTCCCGCTCTCCTCCAGCTCAGGCTCCAGAGGACATGGGAGGGCGGCTGCAGGGCCGTCAGAAATGGGGCCATGAAGGCAGGGCTGTTAAAAGCCTAAGTGGGAAAAGAAAATGGGGCTTGGAGAAAGGAAAATGAGCATTTAAAAAAAGAAAAAGGGAAAAGGAGAAAAGGTGAATTGTATTTAAGGAATGTGGGGAAACAGGAAAGAACTTTTCTCAGTATGTGCCTTTGGCTCCCATCGCCACCCCGACTCTTCCCCAGAGTCAGCTCCGCCCAGGGATGCTTCTGCACAGAGGCAGGTGGCCCCCAGTCCGCTGACGGATGGACTGGAGGCTGGGATGTGGAACAAGGGGGTAGAAGGCCAGGGATGGGCACCTGCATCCTGCCGGAGGGCCCCTCCAGGGCCTGGCGGGCACGCAGATGTGCAGGGGGCAGGGCAGAGGAGCTGTGTGGGCCAGCAGGACTGGTCTGGGGCCTCCGGAGCATGCCTATGACCAAAACTTGCTCCTTCGCTCCAGTTGTAGCCAGTAGCCTGAACTGCCCAGAAGTCTGGAGCCCAAACAACAGCATCCACTTTTCTGCCTGTCCTCCCAGATGGCTGGGCATTGGGGGAGGGGCAGGCAAGTGTGCCCAGCAACAGAGGGATGCCCTACTTCTTCCCAAGATTCTGCTTCCCGAAGCCTTGCCCACACTCACTGGAACTCGGAAAACGCAGCCAACAGGTCCTCAGTCTTGAGCGCCGGTTCGAAGTCGTAGATCTCCACCACGTGGGCAAAATCCTGCTCTCCAGGCAGCTCCTCTACGAAGGAGGACATGTCCACGTGCACCTTCTCCACCTGAATCTCCTTCTCAGTCAGGTTGTCCATTATCTGGGGGGAGCACAGCCGTTAGTGGGGGGTGCTGACACAGGCCTGCAGGCGTCTGGGTGGGCAGGGGAAGTGCTGGGGGGAGGATTCCCACGGGACCACACCCAGCAGGAGTCTCGGAAAGGCAGCACGGCAGCAGTGGACTGGAAGCTGGAGAAGGGTGCGCCCTGGGGGAGGGAACTACTTTACGGAGTCCCCGCTGGGTGACTGGCACTCACACACATTGTTTCATAGAATCCTGAAAACCGTACTCTACACACCCGCTTCGCACACAGAGACTTCATCAATCAGAGCTACATAATTCTGCCCACAGTTGTGCAGCCAGGAAGAGCCGGAGCTGGGCAAGTCCTTCCCTCCTGAACAACGTGATATTAAGCAAATCTTTAATAAGATCTGCCCTGAGTGGTCACCCTTCATCATGAAGTAGCAATAAAAGAGTCCTGCCCTCCCAACTGAACACCACAGCCAGCCTCGGGCAGGCGCACAATCCAGGGGAACGAGATTTTCCAGACGAAGCTCCAGGCGGAAGAGCAGTTTTCATGACCAGCATCTGCAGTCCCTTACAAGTGAAATGCGTCAGTCGGCAAAAGCCAAAAACTGTCTGACCTCACTTATAACTGGACGCTAATGAACAAAATAAACTAACAAGAAAAACAGGACCACAGACACGGAAACACGGAACAGACGGACAGCTGCAGGCGGGGAGGAGATGGGGGCGGGGGGCGCGGTGGAAGGAAGGGGAGGGACTAGTCAAGGAGCGTGTAGGAATGACGCATGGACGTGGACAACAGAGACGGGACTGACTGTGGAAAGGGGGTGCTGAGTGGAGGAGGGGAAAATTTGGGACACTGTAATAGAATAAACACTATAAATAAATACACACAAGTCCACATCCGTCCTATCTGTGCTACCTTGTGAAGGGTGCACTACCATCTGCCTGTCGGGTGAGGAAACCGAGACTCAGAAAAGCAAAATGACTTGCCCATAGTCCAACAGCTCCAACGTGGTTGAGATGGGACCCAAATCCACACCCCTGCCCCAGTGTCCCTGAACTTCCTCCCCTCCACTGTGTCCGTCCTGGCTCCTGTGCGCAAGAACGCTGCGCACTCCCCCACCCCGTGTCTCCTAAGGGACTCCTGTCACCCAGCACACAGCCCTGCTCAGTCCGCACATGCCTCACACACCATGACCCCCAGTCCCATCCACCCAGAACTGCACCCACCTCACTTCCGCCCTCCCTTTTCCAGGCTTAAGAGCCTCATCACCTCCTGCAGCAGCTCACTGTAATCGTCCCCAGAGCAGCTGCCAGGCTCCTCCTCGTCCACATCTTCCTCTTCCTCCTCTGCCGCCAGGCCCTTCTCCAGCTCACCCCCATTCGCCTCTCCCAAGTCCGGCTGCAGACCAGATGAAAGCTGTGTGGCCTCCTCCAGGCTGTCCCCCAGCCCTGAGTGGCTCCCAGGCCCCGATGGCTGGGCGCCCACTGGGTCGAGCAGCTGCTCGTTCTCACAGTGCAGGCCTGGGCCGGTTAGGTCCTCTGTTGCCTGAGTCATCGACACAGGACGCTCCTGAGCAGAGCTGGGGTCCCCCGCATCGGCATCTGCAGGCTCTTCCAGGTGCCTGCCAGCTGGAGTGTCAACCTGGAGCCCCAGGGTAGGGGTTGGCGTCCTTTCTTCTTGCTTGCGCAGTACCCGAGGCACATACAAAGGCTGGTCCGGCTTGCGTCCCCGATGCCCCCGGCCTGCCCGTACCCCTCGGGGAGTAGCAGCCACTCCCGGGTTTGAGGTGGGCCGAGGACCTCGGTACTTGCTAGAGTAGGAGGCAGGAGGGCGGCAGGGGCCGGAGAGTCCATCTGAGCTGGGTAACCTGAAGCAGAAACAGAAGGGGATCAGAGCACGTGTGGGGCCTGCGGAAAATGACTCACTGGAGCTACCTGCTTCCAGCACAAGGTTCTCAAGTCAGCATCAGGCAGAAACCAATCCCAAAATGACCCTTGAAAACCCCTTAAGAAGGCATCATAGTGGAGGCCGAATGCTATCTCTGAACAAGCCCAAAGCAGCCAAGCTCTTCCTCCAGTGTTTAAACTGAATGAGAGATGGCGGAACCTTCAACCATGTACCAGGTAAATACTGGCATTTAGGGACTATGTTATTAGAAAAATATTAAACATGGTTGATTCCCAAGTTTCAGCACACACAAACACACATGCACACATACATACATATATATACACATACACACACTAAACACAAGGCTCAGTCATGATAAGATCCTGTGAGGCACACATGGAAACAGAGGTGAGTGAAGGCTCAGATGTGCTTCCCAGGGTCATTCCATGGCCTCTGGGTCACATGCTCCCTGAGTCACAGGCAGACACCCTTATTGGTTAAACTATTTCCTCTCTCCTGCTACGTGAATCCCACAAACAATTCACAGCTACTCCACTGCTGAAACAAAAGGCAGTGCTGACTTCAAGCAACTGAGGCTGAAGATAGAGGCAGCATCATGGGGGCCCTGCCCTGAGTTCCTGACAAGCTCTCCCCTCCCAGGGGCTGACCGGATCCCTCACTGCCCGCCCACCAGGAGCCAGGCAGGGCCCTCTAAGGCAGCAGGATACACACCTGACGTCCAGGTGACAGATGACTGTCCTCCTCTTCCAGCCCTCCCCAACAGAGAAGCTACTCAAAAGATCAAAATGCTCTGCTGTTCTGTGGATCAGGTACCGAAGGCGACTGGAGAGTGGGGGGAAAAGCAGCACCCTGGGAAGGGGCAGAGTGAGTGCTGAGCAGGGGCTCCAGGTGTGGCCTCTGGGGCCCAACTCCCACCAGGCGCACTCCCAGTTTAAAGGTGGCTCAACGTTAGGCTCCCTCTGCCCCTGGAGTCCCAGGCTGACTGCAAAGGACCTGAGCATAAGGGCTGTCACATAGAGCAACTGGTCCTGTCCCCTCCATTCCTGTGCTGGGCCCCTTGAATCTGGAAGTTAATGTTCAGAATGACACAGAAAAAAATGTAGCTTGAAAAGGCCAGATCGTTAAACCAAAAGGCCAAGGTCAGAGACAGCTGCAGGCCAGTTACCCTGGATGCACCACTGGGGAAGGGGGCGGAGGGGGCAGGGTACACCTTGCTCTTCCTAGCAGCAGGGCAGGCCCCCTGCAAAACCCTCACTCCAGCCTACTTGGACAGCTGCTTCTGCAGCAGGAAGCGGTCCAGCTCCTCCTGGACGCGGTGCACAAAGTCATTCTCGGTCGGGGAGAGGAAGACGCCGTCCAAGCAGAGAAGGGCCAGGGTGATAGGTGGGAGGACCTGTGGAGCAGACGGCCAGGACCTGGATCAGAGCACAGACCGCGAGCCACCCCAACTCTGCAGTGTCGGTGCTGCAACGGTCTCGGGGGCATGGTGGTCCAGGTCCCTCCTCCGACAAGAGAAGCAGGGACGTGCCCAGGGACCCTAGCACAACAGCAGCTGGGCACGGGTGGGGCTCCCGCTCTCGCGCGCCGAAATCTGGTGGGCTTTTGTGCCTGAGCTGCGCGCGCTCGCCTGGGGCTCCAGGGCTCTTGGGCCCGGGTGGGTGAGTCAGGAAGGCTAGGGAAGCCCCGGGCCTGCTCAGCGGGCGCGGTCGGCTCTCCCCAGCCAAGGAGCCAGAGGCTCGAAGGGCGCGGGCAGGCCGCTACCGAGGCGCTTGCCCCAGGCCCTCCAGCCGCACTCACCGAAACCGCCCCACGAGCTACCGCCGCCCAGAGAATACCCAGAAGCCTGCGCGACTCTTCGTGCCACGCAAAAGCCCAGCCCTTGGCGAGGCACAGCACCACCGCGCGGCCTGGGGGAGGCATCGCAGAAATGGCCGAGGGCGTGTGATTGATTTTTTTTTGAGTGGCACCTATATACTAGGTCGTGCGAGACCCAGATTTTTGTGCTTCACTGCCCTTCCTTGGTCCTCATTGATGGAACCTGCATCAAAGAGTCATTTACAAGGTGCACCAGGCTCGTGGTAGGGTAGCCACTCCCTTGGTGATTTGCAGGCCATCAAATTATATGGCCTTGCTACATCCAGAAAAAACTCTGGCACCTATCTTAAATAGGGCTTTCATTCTGTCTATGGGACAGGGCCATAACGATCTAGGGGACCAAGGTTGAAATCCATCTGGCTGTTCCCTGAAAGGTACTGAGCTGTAAGCCCTTGATCATCCTGAATTCAGAATCCCAGAGGCAAGCAGGGCCCCTAGGGATTAGCGTTGAAGACCCGCATCTTAGGACAGGGGTGGGAGAGTCTGAGTGGGCTCTTCCTAGGATCTATGAGTAAGATCAGGGAAGAGTATACCTCTAAAGGCTGGCCACAAGAAAGGCCTGGGGACAGAAAATTGGAGAAAGATTAAGATACATTTTGCCCTCTTGAAATTTTTCCCAAAGTATTTCTAAAAAAGATGGTGCTATTATATCATGTTTATGAAAACTACTTTTCCAATAGTTTTTCCAGAATAAAATGGGCCCTTACTGGTGTGGTTCAGTGGGTTGGGCATCGATTGTCCCGCAAACCAAAAGGTTCACAGTCCGATTCCCAGGTCCTGGGTTGCAGGCTAGGTCCCTGGTTGGTGGTGTGCAAGAGGCAACTGAATGGTGTTTCTCTCCCTCTCTTTCTCCCTCCCTTCCCCTTTCTCTAAAAATAAATAAATAAAATCTTAAAAAAAAAAAAGAATAAAAAGGACCTAGACTAATGACAAGATGAAGTGCAAAGAGAGCTCAGGGAGCCAAGACATGAGCCTTTGCAGAGGGGGCAGGGCGGGGAGGACATGACTACAAGAGGAGATTCTGAAGGCTTGACAGGTCCCCTGCCCCAGCCGGAGGGTCATGCAGCCCCTGGGGCGGCAAGAGGGTGAGAGGGCAGCAGGAAGGACAGGGGTGCCCATTTGGGTTCTGACCCTGCCAACCCCACCCACACTCCATGCGGGCTTAACTGAAGTGGGCACAGACCCAAGAGAATGCTACGTGTCCATACAATGACCTTGCTTTGTCTGACTAGGCTTTCCTGACTGTCGGTGTGAGGCTGGGAGGCAAGTCCACCCAGCAGCTGAGGACCAGACACAGCCTGGGAGAAATATGTGTGCTAACTTGAAAACAAAGGTCCAGCTTTCTCATCAAAGTCACTGTCTCTCCTCTAAATGGAGGGAACAACCAAAAACCCGGAAACAAGCCACGCCTCCACCTCTTTAGAGCTGGTCTATGAGACAGGAATTCAACACATTCAGAAACAAAGTTTTCAGAGGAAAGCTGCTCATGAACACTGTTTCTCCCACAGCATGTCCGGTAACTCAGAGGCTGAACAGAAAGAAATGTTAGGCATGCAGGCCTCCACCATGGAGGGCCTAAATAAATGGGGCAGGGGGCCAAAGTTCACCTACCCATGCCATGTGGGGGCAAATAGCAAGTGAAGATAGGACAGCCCCCATTCAAAGGAAAGTAAACAGAACAAAAAGCCGCACAAAGGATATGCAGAATTTCTACAGCAAAAAATAAAGCGCAGCAGAAAAAAAGAGAGAGGATAAGAGTGTATTGGAAGATTCTCTGGGGAGAAATAAAAGAAGAAAATTTCAGTTAATAACTGCCTCATATTCCCAAGGAAATCAGTGAAGTCTGATTTCCATGTCACAATGGATAAACCGACAGATTGAAATGAAAGAGAACCGTCAGAGCCACGGAAAGATGTAAAAGAGGCAATCATGTTTTTCACAGAAGCAGCAAAAACCCAAGCCCGTGATGCTGAAAACGAATCAGTGGCCTGAAGTAAAGGCTTGTGAAAGCAGAGATAACTGCTGGTTACGTAAAGCTTGCCGTGTGTGAACTGCAAGTACAGAAGCTTGTGGCAGCCTCTTCAGCTGCAGACTGTTTCCCTTACCACAGGAGAATGACCTGAGGTCTCGCCACGGGCACCCAGCTACGAAGGGCAGAGTTGGAACTCACTCAAGTCCAGACTAGCCTGACTGCCACTAAACACCACAAAATTAAGATTTTTCCATCTTTAGAATGGCCTTAGAATTGCCTTGACGATGTGGCCAGGGGCCAGATACAGAAGTCAGGAATTCAATAAATTAGATGAATTGGTCAGTTGGAGAAACATGCTAGGTGTGTGCTGTAGAATTTGCCCTGAAACAGAAAGTATGATTGAAAGATCATGAAAAGATTGAATGCAGGGGCGTGGATTGCAAACAGTCCTGTCCAAAGGAAGAACTTACTGCTGTACTAACCCCAAATCATAGCCCAGTGCAGCTTTCCTTGCCATGGGCAGGGTCATTGTGGGCACCTGCAACTGGAGAGCCTTTGTCCCAGTATGTCCTGTCTCCTCAAAGCCACCTCAACCTGCCTGAGATGGTAATATAGAAACTGAACTGCCAACCTATAACTGAACAAAATGGAAGTTCAGCTGCCTGCTGCAACACAAGCCAGACTTGTGAGGCAGGTGCTGATGGAGAAGGAAAGAGGTTTTATTCAGGTGCCTCACACCCTGGGAGAGTGGTGGACTCCCATCTCAGAGACCATTTCAATCTTCCTCTTCAAGCCCTGGTTCTTATAGGGAGGGGGAAAGGAGGGCTTTTTTCCTATCCAATTCTCTTTTCCACTTCTGGTGCTCTTGGGTCCCTATCCATACATCTTTCTAGCTTTTGGCACACTCAGTGTGAGAACCTCCCCCTGCTGCCATCTTGGCCAGTGGAGGAGAGTCCCTGGTGCTCTGACTGTCACTAGTATTGTAACAAACCCAGTAACCTCAGCTGGCTTGACATGATAAACTATTCTCTTCTCTTCGTGTTTAAGGTTAAGTTTAAGAATATCCATTTTAAGACTTCCGGCCAAGATGGAGGCATAGGTAGATTGCATCCTCACACAACCAAAAGGACAAGTTTAAAAACAAAAAATAACCAGAACTGCCAGAAAATCGAACTGTATGGAAGTCCGACAACCAAGGAGTGAAAGAAGAAGCATTCATCCAGACTGGTAGGGGAAGCAGAGATGGGCAGCCGGGGTGGAGAGAACTCACCACAAGGCGGTGGTTGGCAGAGCAGGTGGTCTTACATTTGCATGCAGATAAACTGGGAGTAATAACTGGGGAGACAACCAGGGTTCCGGAGGGGAAATAAAGCCTCAAAACCTCTGACTAAAAAAACCTGTGGGGGTTGAGCTGGCAGGAGAAACTCCCAGACTCACAGGAGAGTTCGTTGGAGAGACCCACAGGGTCCTAGAATGTACACAAACCCAGCCATCTGGGAATCAGCACCAGAAGGGCCCAATTTGCTTGTGGGTGGTGGGGGAAGTGACTGAAAGCCCAGAACAGCTGAGCAAATGGCATTGTTCCCTCTTGGACCCCTCCCCCACAAACACACCACAATGCAGCAACCTGGGTTGCCCCACCCTGGTGAATAACTAAGGCTCCATCACTTACTATGTAACAGGTGAACCGAGACAAAATAAATACAGCCCAAATGAAAGAACATATCAAAGCTCCAGAAAAAAATACAACTAAGCAATGAAGAGATAGCCAACCTATCAGATGCAGAGTTCAAAATACTGGTAATCAGGATGCTCACAGAAATTGTTGAGCATGGTCGAAAAATAAAGGAAAAAGTGAAGGCTATGAAAAGTGAAATAAAGGAAAATGGACAGGGAACCAACAGTGAAGGGAAGGAAACCTGATAGGGGACACTAGAGCTGAAAAATTTCAGTTTGAAGTAAAAAGCTATAAATCTGGCAAATAATGTTTACGTTTAAGCCTTTCATTTCAGAAAACCACAGATAAGGCTGATCCTGGCACCTGGGAAAACAGTCGACCACCTGGGGCACTACTAATGTTTACCTACTGGGAGCAATTAATGGCTTGGGATAGGAATGCCTTGGGGCTGCTTGCCTAATCCCCTGGATTTCAAAGCTTTTACCAACCTGCTTATCCCCTGGT
>PVJI01017842.1:0-34796 GCA_004026765.1 Micronycteris hirsuta | reverse complement strand
GAAGGAGAGGAGGAATAAGAAATCGAAAACTTATTTGAAAAACAATGAAGAACTTCCTCAAACTGGCAAAGGAGATAGACTTCCAGGAAGTCCAAAAAGCTCAGAGAGTCCCGAAGAAATTGGACCCAAGAAAGCAGACACCAAGGCACATCATCATTACATTACCCAAGATTCAAGATAAGGAGAGAATCTTAAAAGCAGCAAGAGAAAAGGAGACAGTTACCTACAAAGGAGTTTCCATAAGACCATCAACTGATTTCTCAAAAGAGACCCTGTAGGCAAGAAGAGGCTGGAAAAAAGTTTACCAAGTCATGAAAGGCAAGGACCTACATCCAAGAATACTCTATCCAGCAAAACTTTCATTTAGAATGGAAGGGCAGAAAAAGTGCTTCTCAGATAAGGTCAAGTTAAAGGAATTCATCATCTCCAAGCCCTTATTATATAAAATGTTAAAGGGACTTATCTAAGAAAAAGAAGATAAAAAACATGAACCGTAAAATGACAACAAACTCACAGCTATCAACAAGTGAACCTAAAAAAACAAAAAAATGAAAACAAACTAAGCAAACAATAGAATGGAATCACAGAAATGGAGATCTCATGGAAGGTTATCAGTGGGGAGGGGAAAGGGGTAGAATGGGGGAAAAGTTACAGGGAATGAAAACATAAATGGTAGGTACAAAATAGACAGGGGGAGGTTCAGAATAGTATGGGAAATGGAGAAGCCAAAGAACTTATATGTACGACCCATGGACATGAACTAAGGGAGGGGGATGCTTATGGAAGTGGGGGTACAGAGTGGAGGGGAATAATGGGGAAGAAGAAAATGGGCCAACTCTAATAGCATAATCAATAAAATATACTTTAAAGAAAGCTGACTAGATGTACTAGAAGTCATGATACTTGAAGATATGTTAAGAAGAAATATTCAAATCCAAGCACATGCAGAGAAAATTTTTAAACAATGAAAAACAGAATAGAGTCTAGAGTATGAGAGATATGGAGCATAGAAAAAAAGATTATACATATAATCTTAATATATATATGTATATGGCAATATATAGAAGCTCAGCAGCCCCCAAGACATATGAATACAAGGAAACGACCCCAAGGCGCATGATTATGAGACTACTGAAACAAAGGGAAGTGGGGTCATGTGAAGAGACAGTTATGGCTTAGAGATCCTTTTTGCTGGTGTGGTCACGAGCAAAGGCAGCATGTTCTAGGATCAGTGGCGATGGCAGCAATTTCCAAATCATGCCAGAGGCAGTGTGACTTTTGCCAGACAGCTCTGTGATGTGTGGTTCTGGATGGTATTCCTGGAACCTTAGGCTAGCGCTTGCTTCTTTGACCCTTCCAAAGACTTGGTGAGCTTTCTGAAATCCTGTAATTAGTGTGTTTCCTCTTGAACTAACCAATGTGGGTTCTGTTGAACTAACTGATAACTCTGGCACAGATGATATCTGGGCCCTGCTATGCTATTCTAACATGACTGCTGACTGCAGGTTAGATGAGCAGGAGTCAGAACCAGGAACGACTCATCACTCATCATCACTTAGCTTGCTTATGTTGGAACTGATCCTTTAGGCATACAGGACCCTGTGTAGGATCACTTAAAGAGACAAGTGACCCAAAAAGCTTACCCATCTGTGACATGTCCTAAGTGACCAGATGCAGGGCAAAGGACATTTGTTCGTGAATGTCTTGTTGTCAACTGTGTCGTGCACCATCAGTATAATCAGTGTTATCGCTGAATCCCTTGCATTACTGGCTTCCCTAAAGCCTCTGCAGCTGGGGACATCACAGTCTTCTCTGCGGTTAACCATGGTTATAATATTGGCAGAATCAAGAGAGCTCTGAGGAACCATAGGCATTGATACTAGAGTGATTTTTGGTCACAGAAGCAGATGGTATTTCCTCTATACAACTATATTATGCTATCCACAGCTCTTGGCAGGTAGCTAATTGAAATTCCTCAGAGCTTGGGGACTTGATGAATCTATGTATTTGTTCCAAGTAAAATACTGAAAATAGCCCTACTCTTCAAATGTCTGTTTTAAAAATCATATTCTGCACTAGGGTCTATTTTACAAAATGTAAAAAGAGGCTGTACTTTCTAATGTTCTTTATAATGAGAGCTTTATATTTCAGTGACAAGTCATAACATCATCTCATAAGATGTTTTGCAAATGAAGATATATGGTGTGGCATATATTGTATTGTATGTTTGTATTTTACGGTGATTTTATGCAATATAATCTCAGGCAACCATAATCTCAAGGACTGGGTAATTTAAGAGAGGAAGCCACACTTGGAGTTGGAAAGGCAGAATTTTTTAAAAATTCACATTAAAAGTAAGGACATATTTACTAAAAAAAAATTAAGTATGCCCCATTTAACAGTATAGAGAATTCAGAAATAGACCCATACATCTACGGTCAGTTGATTTTCAACAAAGATACAAAGTCAATTCAATGAAGAAAGGGTAGTTTTATAAACAAATGATGTGGGAACCATTGCTTATTCAGATGCAAAAGCAGAACCTCATGTACATACATACAAAAATTAACTCAAAATAGATTATGGACTTAAAAGTAAAACCGAAAACTACAACACAAAGGGAAAGACAACATAGGAGAAAAGTCTTTATAACCCTGGGTTCGACAAAGATTTTTAAACATCACACCAAATGCACTATCCCTAAAAAGAAAAAAAATTGATAAACTGGACTTTCTAAAAATTGAGAACTTCTGCTCATTGAAAGTCAGTGTGGAGACAATAAAAACACAGGCCTTAGCAATATTTGCAAATCACATGACTGATGAAGGACCTGTATCAGAATATACAAAGTATTTTTAAAACTTAATAATAAATAAACAAACAACCCAATAATAAAAGAGCAAAATGTTTGAACACTCACTTCACAAAAGAAGATATAGGGCAAATAAGACGTGAAAAGTTGCTAAATAACAGTGCTTAGAAAAATACAAGTTGAAACCACGATGGGATCTCAGTAGATACCTACTAGAAAGTCTAAAATAAGAAATCTGGTCATGCCAAATATTGCCAAAGATGTGAAACAACCAAAATTCTCAAACATTGCTGGTGTTATGCGACATGATACAATCGCTTTGTGAAACATTTATGCTCTTAAACAGACACTTGCCAAGTGACCCAGCAGTTTTACTCTGAGATGTTTACTCATTTAAAATGAAATCCTATGTTTACACAAAAACCTGTGAGTAAACATGTATGGCAGCTTTATTTGTAATTGCTAAAACCGAAAGCAACCCAAACACCCTCAACTGGGGAAGAGATAAATAAACCATGATACTTCCATGTAGTTAAATATTGATTAGCAAGAAAAAGTAATGAACTACTGATACATTCAGCAACATGGACAGATCTCAAAGGTATTATGCTTAATGAAAAATGCCAGACACAAAAAGCTACATACTATATAATTTCATTTATATGATCTTGTCAAAACAAAACTATAGGAACTGGGAAGGGGGACTTCCCCAGTCGTCAGGAAGAGTCGAGTGAGAAAACCACCCCTGCCCTTTAAATTTATTTTCCAGAAATTGCACACTCTTGTCCCAACTGACCTCCTGTGAGCCAGCACTTACTCATGACTTTCATACCTGGTTGCAAGCTGACCAGTGTGGTCTATTTTAGGTGATTATTGTCCAGCTGTGACTAGATAAGAGGGACAACTAGCAGACTATGGCTGTGGATACCTGCCTACCTAAGACTCTGCCTCTCCTTCAGGTATTTTCACAAAGAGCCTCTATGTGCTATTATCGCTAAGGAAAAACACAGGATCCTTCAAGTTCTCTTGCAAGGCTGATTCTATCATATTTTGTGGGAAAAACGTAAGGAAAAAAAAAAAAGACTTGGTGAAGAGGTAACTATTTCCCTTAGCTTCTCTTAGTCCCCATGGTGCTGCCTACTCGTCCCCCTCTCCATTCCTCTTCTACCGGCCCTTGTTTTGTGATGACCAAATATTTGTAAAATAAATAAATAAAACTTTGCTTTGAAACTCATAGGCTAAAACATGTCACATTGCTGTTTTGTTGGTCAGAAATGGCTGAATATCAGCACTTTCATTTGGCGCGGCCTCGTGTGTAGATAAGTAGGTGTGTTGGCTCCTTTCACACTGTATTTATAATTGTGTGTTATAATCCTCTAGACAGCTGGTTTTATACATTATGCATTAGGTCAATGCAGTCTTTCCCCAATCCCATGTTGTTCTCCCTGTGCTCCTGTGCTTACCTTTCGTGGTTTATTGATTACGTCTGATACAAAGTTTGTATATCTGTTGCTGGACTCTAAACATGTGAAGAGAAGGATATATGTTTTATTCATCTTTGTGTCACTACTGCCTAACACCAGCTATAATCCATAATAGGTACTCAATAAGCACCAGTATTAATTCATATACCTTGAATAAGTCATATTTGTGTGGAATTGACTTTAATTCTTTAAAAAGTGCTATAGGAAGTATCCTGTATACCTATTTATATCCTCTGATAATCTACTTGTGTTTCAGATTGTTCACATTAGGCTTTCATATTTCTCATGGTTTAAAAAAATGTATTTTAATATCAGTTCATGATACAAGCTCATCTAATTCTGGTCAAGGCAGTCCCCATAGTTTTCATAACACCAGAATTCATTCAGGTTTCTCTATATAATTTTCTCCAACTAGAAACTCAGAGGCAGGTCTTTTTGCATTTTGTACTTTGCCTTTTTACCCTGGCATTGTTTGATTGGGCAAACTTCAGGAAGTGAATGAGAGAATAATTGTGTAGAAACACTCTAGTCCTGATTCCTTGCTCTTAGCTTCAGATGGCACAGGCAATCTTTTGTCAAAAGAATTTTAAGTTTACTGTTGACAGGTTATAAGTAGACAGATGAGGTCATCTTTTTTTAGTGTTTTTGTTGCATTCTTTTTCATTGAATTTATTAGGGTGACATTGGTTAATAAATTCATATAGGTTTCAGATGTACAATTCTATAATACAGCATCTATATGTTATATTAATGTGTTCACTACCCCAAGTCAAGTCTCCATCCATCACCGTGTATCCCCCTATACCCTTTTCTACCTCTTTGTACCCCCTTTTCCCTCTGGTAATCACCATACTGTTGTCAGTGCCTGTGAGGTTTTTGTTTTTTGTTTTTTGCTTAATCTCTTTACCTTTTTCACCTAGCCCTGTAACCCTTCTCTCCTCTGACAGCTGTCAGTCTGTTCTCCACTTATGAATCTGTTTCTTTTTTTTTTAAAGATTTTATTTTTATTTATTTTTAGAGAGAGGGGAAGGGAGGGAAACAGAGAGGGAGAGAAACAGCAATGTATGGTTGCCTCTCAACATGGCCCTCACAGGGACCTGGCCTGCAACCTAGGCTTGTGCCCTGACTGGGAATCGAACCAGGACCCTTTGGTTCCCAGCCCGCGCTCAATCCACTGAGCTACACCAGCCAGGGCTGTTTCTGTTTTGTTTGTTAGTTTTGTTTGGTTCCTATTTTGTTAATTAGGTTCCACATATGAGTGAAATTGTATGGTACTTGGATTTCTCTGTCTTATTTCACTCAGCATAATGCTTTTCAGGTCCATCCATCCATGCTGTTGCAAAGGGTAAGCTTGCCTTCTTTTTTACTGGTACATAGTATTCAATTGTGTAAGTGTATCACAGCTTTTTCATCCACTCATTTATTGATGGGCATTAGGGTTGCTTCCTTAGCTTGGCTAGTGTAAAGAATGCTGCAATGAATATTGGGGTGCATATATTCTTTCAAATTAGCAATTCCCATCTATGAAATCACTGGGTCATATGGCAGTTTCATTTTTAATTTTTTAAGTAACTCCATAGTGCTTTCCACAGTGGCTACATTAATCTGCATTCCCACCAATAGAGCATGAGAGTTCGCTTTTCTCTAAATCCTTACCAACATTTGTTGTTTGCTGATTTACTGATGATAGACATTCTGACAGGAGTGAGGTGATATCTCATTGTGGTTTTAATTTGCATTTCCCTGATGATTGGTGACATTGAGCATCTTTTGATATGTCTATTGGCCATCTGTATGTTCTCTTTGGAGAAGTGTCTATTCAGGTCCTTAGCCCATTTTTTAACTGGGTTGTTTGTTTTTTTGGTGTTGAGTACTTTGGTGTTTGTAAGTACTTTGTAAAATTTGGATGTTAACCCTTATCAAATGTATTGGTGAATATGTTCTCCCATTCTGTGGGTTGTCTTTATTTTGTTGGTGATTTCCTTTGTGGTGCAAAAAACGTTTTAGTTTGATGTAGTCCCATTTATTTATTGTTTCTTTTGTTTCCCTTGCCCAAAGCAATATATCAGAAAAAATAATTGCTAAGAAAAATAATTGAGATTTTACTGCCAATGCTTTCTTCTAGGATATTTATGGTTTTGAGTCTAATATTTAAGTCTTTAATCCATCTTAAGTTTATTCATGTGTATGGTTAAGAAGGTGGTCTAGTTTTATTATTTTTTGCACATAGTTGTCCAATTTTTCCCACACCATTTATTGAACAGACTATCTTTAGCTCATTATACGTTTTTGCACCCTTTGTCAAATATTAATTGACCATGTAGATGGGGGTTTATTTCCCGGCTCTATATTCTGTTCCATTGATACAATGTCTGTTTTAATGCCAATAACATGCTGTTTTGATTATTATGGCCTTATAGTATAGTTTGATATAAGATAGTGTGATTCATGAGGTCTTTTTTTTAATGTGTTGTATATTTTCATAGAATTCTCTGGATGATAATGAAGGAATTAAATATATTAGTTATTGAAGGAAATCTCTGTTTTGATATCTATGGTATTTAAGGATATTTCTACCTAGTGAAGCATTTAGTACTCTGAATACAATGACCACTTGGCACCAGGCTGATTCTAACACAGTGAATTCCCACTGGGGTATTTTCACTTCAGACTACCTCAGAAAATCCCCATTTTGTAAATGTCTAAAATAATGTATATCAATTGTCTTCTATTTTATCTTCTTATAGCAGATGTTACATTTAGTCATGGTTACTTGCTGGGTTTTTTCTTCTTTCTTTTTTTGGTGGGTGAGAAAGGCAGGCTAGTAAAGGGATAAAGTTGAACAAGAAATGAGAGAACTAATCTTTGGGTGCCTGAGGCATTTATAATAAAGAGAATCAAATTGCTAGGCATGAAAGAACCATAAGAGACATGTTAAAAGTGATTCATCCGGCTCTGTGCCGATTTCTTTACTTTCACAAAAGGTGGAATTTATAAAAGACATATGTTGAATGGCTGAGTATTTAAAAGTAGCACAAGCTGCTTGTTACTATTTACTTAGTGATTATTACAAAAGTTATTTTTTTGTATATAGCATAACTCATCCAGTTAGTCACCTGCCTGTTTCCAGGCACTCGGCATTCAGCGATGGATACGACGCCATCAGGATCCAGATTCTAGTAGGAGACACAGGCATGCAAACACACAGTTATTATGGAGGATGGTGAGGGCCATGGGAGAGAAATGTATGAAAACTGTGGGATCACAGAGTACATAGCCTACAGAGTTCATAGCAGTAATAAGCACTGGGAGAGGTCACCATCCGAGCTAAATCCTAAAGGATGGTATCTGTTAGTTCTGTAAATCAGAAGTGGGAGGACATTCCAGCCATGGGGGTGGCGGGGCCAGTCTCCCATAGATCAGTAACTGCCATGTCACAGTCCAAGAGCAGTTTGTGTTTCCTCTCTATAAATGGGAGGCTCAAGAGTAATGAGAGGAGAGCTAGAGAGGCTGTTGAGTATTGGATCTTGTGGGCCCCATGTGAGACGCCAAGGAGCTGGAGATTTAGATGGCATGTGTGATAAGGAGCCACTGTAGGGTTTTAGTAGGAAACTGACCAGTTTTAAGATCAGTCTGATAGCTTGGGAGAGGATGGATTTTATGGGGACAGGGCTAGCAGAGGGGAGGGAAGTCAGGCATCTATTGCCATAGTCTGCCTGAGGGATGACAGTGGTCTGAAGTTGAGTGATGATAATAGAGATAGAGAGGAAGAGATAGAGGGATACTTAGAAAGTTAAATAGACAAAATTGGGTGGGTGAGAAGACAGAGGCAACGATGGCCAGGTTTGTAGCTTTCATTATTCATTTGATCTTTTGTTTATTCATTCATACAAACATCCATTCATTCAAAAAATATTTACTGAGTGCTGAGTACAGGCTGACATTCTTCTAAATGCTAGAGAGTCTCATGAAAAAAAAATACAACCCTAAATCTCAACCCTTATGGCGCTTACTTTCTAATGGAAGTTAGGATGACTAAGAAAATAAATATGTAAAATCTATGGTATAAGAGAATGATAAATACTAGTAAGAAAAACATTAAGCAAAGAAAAGGATACAAAGTGTGGGAGGTGTTATTAAAAATTTAGATAGATTAACAACGAAAGGCCTTTGACTAAAAGCCTGAAAGAGATGACAGAGCAAGCTGTGAATCTAGAGGGAATATAACAGGCAAATCTAGGTAAAGGGAAGAGCAAGTGCAAAGGCCCTGTGGGTTGTGCTTCAAGAAGGGAAATTAGAACTGTGTGGTTGGAGTGAGCAAGCAACGACATGATCTGACTTATCCAGTTTAACAGGATCCCTCTGACTTTTGGTTTGAGAACAGACTAAAGGGACAGGGGAAGAAGCTGACAGACCCATTCAGAAGCTTTCCCAGTTAGCCGAGAGAGAGATAATGGAATGCGATGCCAGTGTATAATGACGGCATGCTCCGCCTGCCACAGCATGCCCTGTGCCCAGTTCTTCCCAGCTGCTAGCCTCATGCCTCGGCTCCCTTTCCTCTGTGACTCACCTAATCCTCCATATCTGCATTAAAGGTCCCTCCAGGTTGACCCTCCACCATGTAACCCTTCTTTGCCCCTCCTCCCCTATATTTCTACCTCAGCCCAGCCCCCAGCCATGTGCTTCTCTCAGCTCCTTTCTGTCAGCCTGTACCCACACTTTACCCCTCAGGCCGTACCCTTTTCTCAGCCACTTGCTATAGCTCCACTGTACCCCACCCCCTCACCCTCAGAATAGTGTAACCAAATTTTTATAATAATCGTTTCTGGGGTTCTACCACTTGATATGCATCCCAATACAAGTTGGTTCTGCCTATATTTGAACTTCTATGAATGAAATAAAGTAGTATATTATTGCATTGTGTCTGATATCTTTGCCTCAATGTTTTGTTATTGTGAGTGATTGTAGTATACCACAGTTATTAATCCATTTTGCTATTGATGGACATTTGGGTTATTTTTTCATCAAAGATTTTAGCAATGTGTTGCTATAGACATTATTTCTTTTTTTTTAGATTTCATTTATTTATTTTTTTTTGGAAAGGGAGGGGAATGGAGGGAGAAACAGAGGGAGAGAAACATTGATTGTTTCTCATACACACCCTGACCAGGGACCAAATCTGTTGCCCAGGCATGTGCCCTGACAGGGGATTGAACCAGCAACCTTTCACTTTGCAGGACGATGCCCAACCAACTAAGTCATACTGGTCAGGGCATGGTATGCACTTTAAAAACAGCTTTCCAAGTTCTAGAAAAGAAATCCTGTTGAGGGTTCTTTAAGATTGTCATGAATATGTAGATAAATTTGTCAAGAATGGAGAGTTTTCGAAAATGAGGAACTCAGTGTATATTTTAATTATTTTAATGGTTCTTTAATTTTGCTTATAAAACTTTCTAGTTTCTTTGCAAAATCCTATGCGTCTATTGCTAGAGTTAGTTCTGTGTATTGGTGTTTTTGATTCTGCTGAAAAAGATATCTTTAAAAAATTACATCTAATGTTTATTGCTTGAATATAAAATATAATTTCTACTATTATAACCAAATATAATATACAAATACTAATATACTAAGGGTTATTAAGTCTAATAATTTATCCGTATGTTATATTGTCTATGTATACAACATTATTTTCTATGAATGACAGTTTTGATTCTTTCTTTTTAATGCTTATTCCTTTTATTTATTTTTCTTGCCTTATTGCACTGGCTAGGACCTTCAATACACTATTGAAAGGAGTATTGATAAGAGCTATCTTTATCTTGTTTCTGATCTCAAAGAGAAAATTTTCAAATCAAGGAAGTTCTCTATTCGTACTTTGCTAGAAGTGTGTGTATGTATATATATGCATATGCATATATGTGCATATGTAAATGTATTATTAATTTTTTTGTTTCTATGCTTACCTTTTCTATATAGTGCCTCTATTTTATGACCTTTTCCCCCCTGAATAGTTTTTTTTCTGACCCATTTTCTGGTTTATTAATTCTCTCTTCAGTTATTTCTAATCTCCCATTAAACCCACCATTGAATTTTTAATTTGTGTTCTTGTACCCAAATTTGGATTCTTAGGTTCATTTTGCTTTCAGTTTTAGAATGTCTATTTCACTTCTTTTTCAAAATTTGAAATGTCCATGTTCATAGTTTTTAATTCCTTGCTTAGCCCTGGCTGGTGTAGCTCAGTGGCCTGAGTGTGGGCTTGAGAACCAAAGCATTGCCTGTTTGATTCCCTGCCAGGGTACCTGCCTGGGTTGCAGGCCCTGTCCCCAGTAGGGGATGCACAAGAGGAAACCACACAGTGATGTTTCACTCCCCCTCTTTCTCCCTCCCTTCCCCTCTCCCTAAAAATAAATAAATAAAATCTTTTTAAAAATTCCTTGCTTAAAAATGTAAGCTATATCTCTATGAACATAGTAAGGATAGGGTTCTATAGTCTGTTTCTTATGACTCTTGGAAAATTTCTGATGCTTTTTTTTTTCTGGTTCTAGTGCAAGCAGACTCCTGCTGGTGCAGCCCTTCAAAATCCATGTTTCTTCCGTGATCTTTCCAAAGCAATGCTCTTCTTCCCACCAGTTGGTGAATTCCCAACACTTGCCTCTCAGTTTTTAAAAGAAGAATTGGTGATTTTGAGTAGTTACCCAAATTCCCAAAAGGAAATTCTCATTTGGTCTTTTAATTTCTTTACTATCTTGTTAGCTCTTTAAGATGTTATTATTACACCCTGGCTGGTGTAGCTCAGTGGATTGAGCGCGGGCTGGGAACCAAGCGGTCCCGGTTCGATTCCCAGTCAGGGCACATGCCTGGGTTGCGGGCCAGGTCCCCGTGACGGCCATGTGAGAGGCAATCACACATTGCTGTTTCTCTCCCTCTCTGTCTCCCTCCCTTCCCCTCTCTCTAAAAATAAATAAAAATAAAATCTTAAAAAAAAAGATGTTATTATTACTATTGTAAAATTTAGCTAGTTATTGTTTAGTTGTTCATCTGAAAGTTGTCCTGAAATGACTAATCTATCAAAATTGGTTTTATTTTCAAATAAATTTAACTATGTTAATTTTTTAAAACAAGTCAATTTAAAGAAAAATATTAATATCCACAGATTATCTGTGGATCTGCTCACGAAGGAACACTCCAGCACCTGACATTTGTCAAACACCGGTGTAATGGACGGGGCTAGAGGCACTAGTCAGATCAACTTCATTCATGCCTCATCCAGATCACTTAGGAGCTTGTTACCCCTGGGCAAGTTGCTTAACTGTGCCCCCTCAGCCCCTGCAAGCCTCTGTTTACTCATTTATGTAATAGAGAAAGTAAAAGACCTCACTCGCTGTATGTACTATGTATTAAATGAAGCCATGTGTATAAATCACATGGCATAGTCCCTGGAATTTAGTAAACATCTCATAAATGTTATATTTTTTTATTTGTGAGTCAGAAAGAAAAATGGTAACGGCATTTTTAGGTCAATCGTTACTCACCTTAATTATGACAAAACATTAACCTGATTTGGAACATTTTTTGGTAGTTGTGAACTGTTAAGTATCGAGAATGGCCATCATACCTTCAAAGAAGTGTAGGGTTTTTGAGAGGAGTTCCCTAAATCCTCTAAAGGATGTTTTGCCTGAAATAGTCAATCCTGTTGTGAATAGCCTTTCAGGTTATGTACTACCTTACTTTAATCTCTGGAAATGGCACCACCCACTTGAATTGTGGCCTGCATTCATTTTTTTAAAATTATTTTATTGTTGTTCAATTACAGTTGTCTGCATTTACCCTCCCCCACCCACCCCAGGCAAACCCACCTCCCTCCCTTGCTTCCACCCTCCCCCTTGGTTTTGTCCATGTGTCCTTTATAGCAGTTCCTGAATACCCTTGTCCCCATTCTCTCCTTCCCCCTCCCCTCTGGTTACTGCCAGAATGTTCTAAACTTCAATGTCTCTAGTTATATTTTGTTTCTCTGGTTGTATTTTGCTTGCTTACCTCACAAGCTTCTTGGCTGTGACTGATCTGAATTCCCCAGTAGCTGATCTGGCCTCGGTGTCTTCACTCCTGAGTCCTTATATAAAACCTTTTAACATTTCATATAGTAGAGGCTGCTTGTTGATGTACTCCTTGAACTTGACCTTATCTGAGAAGCACTTTATCTGCCCTTCCATTCTAAATAACAGTTTTGCTGGATAGATTATTCTTGGTTGTAGGCCCTTGCTTTTCATGATTTGAAATATCTCTCTCCAGCCCCTTCTTGCTTGGAAGGTCTCCTTTGAGAAATCCACTGACAGTCTTATGGGAATTTCTTTGTAGGTAACTGTCTCCTTTTCTCTTGCTGCTTGCAAGATTTTCTCCTTATTCTTAATCTTGGGTGATGTAATTTGTGGGAGTTCTTTCCACATGCGTGGAAATATGCAGTCCCGGGAATCATGCATGTCTGAGCTCGGCTGCGCGTGAGGAAAAATCATTCCCGTGTGGGCAAGCGTGAATCATGTCAGTGGAAAAGGGATTCTCTAATGGGAATTTGGCAAAAATGTATCTTAAGAAATTCTCTGACTTGCTGAGTCTCTCCCTCCTGGAGTCAAGAGACTTAGGTTAATGAGTCCATGAAATTCTTCTCTGTCTCAATGTTTTATGGTCCTAAAAGTTAACAGCCCTAGTTAGCTTACCCTCAATTTTCTTGTCTCCTGTTTAATGTACTACCCCGGTCCTGTCTGCCACCAGACCTGAATTTACAACCTAATGCTCTGTACCCTAAATGTTTACCTTACTGAGTAAACCTACCCCTTATCTATTCCCTTCCCATATATCCTCATGACCCAACTGAAAACCCCTGTTCTGCATAAGCCCATGAATAATCAATCCAATGTAAATGTGTCCTAAAGCTTCTAATAAAAAGCCTGGCTGAGCTACGCCTGGGGCCTTTTGAAGATGGAGCGAAAGACCCGTGGCTCTGGACTCTTTTCTCCCAGCGTGTCTCGGTGTGAGATTTTTTTACGCATTTGGTTACGGTCACCCACGGATTTTGCTGGATGAAATCCCAGTGACAGTAATTATGATGTGCCTTGGTGTGTTCCTCTTTGGGTCCCACTTCTTTGGGGTTCTCTGAGCTTCTTGGATTTCCAGGAAGCCTATTTCCTTTGCCAGATCTGGGAAGTTCTCATTCATTATCTGTTCAAAAATATGTTCAATTTCTTGGTCTTCCTCTTGTCCTTCTGGCAGCCCTATGATCCGGATGTTGGGTCATTTACAAATGTCTCTGAGGTTCCTGAGACCTTCCTCATTTTTTTGAATTCTTGTTTCTTCCTTCTGGTCTTCACTATTGGTTTGAGTCCCAGCTTCCTTTTTTTCTCTATTGGTTCCCTGTAGATCATCCCTCATTATCTTTATCGTGTTCTTCATTTGTTCATTTATTTGCGTCCACCTTTCTTCCAGTTTTGTTAGCATTTTGATTACCAGTGTTTTAAACTGAGCATCTGATAGGTTGACTATGTCGTCATCCGTTAGTTGTAATTTGTTCTGATCTTTCATTTTGGCCATTTTCATTCTTTTTATCTCAGGGCACCTGTCGGATTCTTAGGTGTTTGCGGGTGCCAGGTAACCTGGGTCGTTTTTTTTGTGACGTTTCCTTTGGGGGCGGGGCCTGGGAGGGAGCAATGGTGACCGCCAATCACCGCCAGCTCACTATTACTCACTGCTCCCTAGTTCCTTACTGCCTCCTCCGCCAGTCTTGGCCCTGCTGGTTCCCACTGGCCTCTCTGGATACGCCACCGGCCCGCGGGGTTCACCCATTGTTCGGGGTCGTGTTTTGTTTAGGCGCTTGTGGTGTGAGTCCCTCCGGGCAAACTGCCTCTCACTCCACTCCTCCGCTTGGTTCTGCCCCACTTACTGGCCTGGATGTACTTTCTCTCCCACTTCCTAGGTGTCGGACTTCCCTTCAGTTCATTTCTGTCCGTTCTGGTTGTTTATTTTTCGCTATTGCGTTCGTTATTTAAACTCTCTGGTTGTGCGCAGCGGCAAAGCACGTCCACCTATGCTGCCATCTTGGCAGAAGTCCCCCCTGCATTCATTCTTCACAAATACTTGCAATAGCCCTGAGAATATTCCTAGCACATTTGCAATATTAATTTGCAAATCGTAATTGGACTGTTGTAATTAGTCTTAACAATTTTTTGCTTCTTGAATTCTAGGTTGTGCCCTGGTACTTTCTGTGTGGACTTGAAATCACTTAATATTCCCAGGCCTCAGTTTCTTTGTCTGTAAAAGATGAGAATTGGAATAAATCATCTTCACCTTTAATATTCTATGATTCACACGTAAAATGCAATGTTATATCTCGGTAGTAGATTTGCATCTTTTCATGAATTTCTAGTATTACCTGGCCTGTTTGAAATTTCTATATAGGTTGTTAATAAACAGGAAGCATCATATTTCCTTTTTCCATTTGCCATGTTAACAAAATGAACATATTCTAAAACAAATGTGTGACCTTTAAAGTAATGAGGCTTAGTCTGACTTAAGAAACCTTTTAAAAGTCTGTTCCAACACCATGACTATCTTTGTATAAATGACCCATAGTGGATGCCTACTTAGTTCACAGTATTTTGTATGGATGAAAAAAGATCTTATCAGCGATAATTGAAAGGCCGCAGTGTGTGTCTGAATGGAGTCTCAGCTCACCTAACATAATACTTCATACTTAATCTTAAAGTTGGTTCAATGGTACAATTAGGCAGTTTTGAATTGAAACCCCATAAACTTCTCATGCCTCATCCTGGTGTGGTATGACTCTTGAAAGTCATATAAATAATTTACAACTAAATATCACTATTTTACATGTTAACCTTCTTATTTAACTAAATCAATTTACCTTTTTTTTTTTTTTGACAAGTTAGGCATTTTCTTTTTAAAAAGAAAGCAGAAAGCTTGTCAGGAATCGATAGACATAATGGTTATTCTTTGATCTGAAAGTAAATAGATGTGTAAGCCATAACCTTCTTAGGGTACCGACAAGTACTGCGGCTGAGAATTTACAGGGCAATTCTGCCTGCAGCTTACACTGTGAGGGAAATGCTCATGATAGTACACACCCTTTCAGTCATCATGACTATTACACTTGTCTAAAGTAATAATAATTTCTCCAGAGATTTTTTCAATTTAAAATTTTCCCATCAAAAATCTTTTACAAAATACTTTGAATAAATATGACTGACTGCAACTCTGACTTCCAGCTGTCACCAAAGGTCTCTAAAGAATATACTTTGATTATAAAAGTAGGTTGACAAGGATTTGTGGAAAAGGAGACTAAAAAGCCACAGAACTATTAGGCACCTTTGTTCACATCAATTCCCTAGTATGAAGTCACACAGAAGTGTTAATATCAAAAAGTTCTTTCCTTCTTTTTTTGAGAAAGGAGAAACCTAATTACTACCTAGAAGCGAATGGCATGGCTCCCAATTGTGCATACAGATGCTCTGAATGGAAACCTATTATATTGTCGAAATCTAAAGTATATAACAATTACAATTTAGTTATCTTCCTCAGTTTTTCAAAATACTTTGACATATATTTTTCTGTCATCAAAGCTATCTCATGAGAGAGGACAAATTGTTATCCCAAAGCTACAGATAAGGACACGAGCCACAGAAAATCGGCCTGCCAGAATGATGTATATGGCATTTGATTTGGGATTGGAAATCATTCTGCAGATTCTTAACAATGCCATTTTCTAAAGACTGCAGGATTACTTGCAGATTGCTTAGGTATACAAGGAAAATGCTACTCACAGAAAAGCAAGAAAGCATTCTTTCTCCGTTCTCCATTCCCATGTTTCTTTCCCTCGACACTCACAACAAAGCAAAGTGAGTTGGCCTTGTTGTCCCCAAACATGTAGGTATTTTGTGCCTACCTAGCTAACTAATTTTATAATTTACATAAATTCATTTGACTCTATTGACTTGCCCTTTTCTTCTTGAAATCCTTTCATCCTTACTTCTGAGATTCTTCCCTGTCCAGTTTTTCTTCTAGTCTACAGCCACTCCTGAGACTCTCTTGGATTGCAGAAATAGTCTCCACATTGATTCCTCTAACACTAATCGTGTAACCCCAAGTCCATCTTCCCAACAGCCACCAGAAAAACCTACCTGAAACAAAACATCCTGCCAAGTTACTTCCGTACTGAGAACTTGTGGAGGGCTCCCCACGGACCCTGCAGTGGTTGTCAATGCCCTCAGACCCCATTTGCAACACATATTCTATACCATCTCAGTTACTCTCCCAAAATAAAGTCCATAGAAAATGCTATCAACCTAAACACATAACTTGAAAATAAAATCACTATCACACCCTAACAATAATGTAAAAAAGAAGTAAAGTAAAATATTTTAGTTTGAAATAACATTTATTCCAGTGTTTAAATGTTTGGGTGTGACACCACTGGAAGCCACAATGGTCAGATGCTGGCACCTAAAGGTGGAATCACAGAGGCTGTGATGGCTGCACATGCAGATGGACACACATGTGTGTGTTCACAACTCAAATCTATGCGCAGTGTTACCATCAGGAATGTCATTTTCTAAAATAAAATTTAGCAGTATAGTTGTAACACTGTCTTTTCATGCTTTCATATAAACATGAATCACCTGAAGCTCTCCTTTAACTGCACATTCTAGGGTGCACTTTGAGATTAAGATTTTCTAACCAGCTCCCATGTGATGCCCATGCTGCTGGTCCATGGACCGCATTTTGAATAGCCAGAGCCTAGACTAGGTGGATTTCATTTGTAACCAGAGGCTAATAGCATCTATGGGTAGTTCAGTAAAATCTTAAAGTTCTGGCAAGACTTCATGAATTTTAGCATGGAGTCATCTATATATTGGAGTATATACAAATGCTATCTTATGTAATGTATTGCTATCCTGGAAGAGGGCAAGGCCCAGGGGGTTACAGAGAAAACACTCTTCCCTTCTTTGAGAAAGAGTTAGTGACTGAGGTTGGAATTCTCTCCAAGGGACTTATATCATTTAACAAGGGGTACACTAGAACAAGATAGATCCTGCCCAAACTATATTGATTCTATGATATTAGGCCATGTATCTATTCAAGTATTCAGGTACCTGAGGCAAATGCATGAGAGATAATGACAGAGGGATGACATGGCATCTGAATCTTGTGAAACAGAAGAGAAATGAGCATGATTCCTTTCTGTAAGGGACCCAGAGTCACTGTGGCACAGGAATACTAGAGAGAACGCAGGGCTGCTTGGCAGCTCTAGAGTTTGCAAGCACCAGGCAATGGCTTTCAAAGAAAGCCACTGTAAGAGCTTCAGACATAGTGCATGCAAAGTTGAGATGGCAGCTTCTCCCCCGAGGTCTAAGAAAGAACAAATGCCCACCAGATGTGAACTTGTCAGTACTCATTCTGTTGATCCCTAGAAATATTTGAGGACATTTTACAATGGGCTAAATTTCCATGGGAGGAGGTGAGTACCAGGAAGCAATAAAATTTGTAAGCAAATGCTAATGTGACTTCATTTGTAGTCGACATTGAGATATCAATAGTAAACATAAATGCTTTTTATTTACTATTGATAATCATCAAATCATCAAATACCTCCTTCACTATTCTCAATGTATTGTGTCTATTATCACCATAACATACACTTTTTACCAATCTTCATCTCTCTTTAGTTTGAATAGTCTATATCAGGTTTGTATGACTCCGACACGATTTTCTTCCTGATTTTATAAGATATTCACGTAGAAGTTTGCCGCTCTAGAATCATAATTTGTGGTGTGGAAAGCAAATCTTTTCTTGACTCTTTGTTCAGAGCCAGTATTTACTTTTCACATTTTCCAGACTCTTCCAAAGTCATGATCTCTAGTTAGAAGAAAAAATTAATCCACCTCTTGTGTATCCAAGGCTTCAATTTCTGAGACAGGTTTTTAAGATCCAAGAGCTACTTTCTGGATTTTGTTTCATTCTTCCCCAAAGAATGAGCAGAAGTGTGGGGATTGGTATGCATGATTCTAGGCCAGCTCTCCCTAAATCTTGACTAGAATGTTGGTTTCCCACATCAGACTTGCATTCCGCTGCCGCATTCTGCAGTAAGCACCAGGCATCCATTCCAGCACAGCCCTTCCCTTCCTACTCTCGGGGGTAGGCCTGCTGCCACTTCATTGGAAGATCTGAGTCCACCCTGCCTGAGAAAGAATTTCCTACCTGACGTATTGTGAAGGCATTATGGAGTGTCCTCTTTTTATTATCTGTGTTAAAGATAAGAATGCTAAAGATTTGGTAGTGGTTGTGCTGGTTTTCTTTTTGGCTTTAGTTCAAGGATGCTTCATTTCATTCATCCTTGAGCATATTTCACATTCCATAAATGAGAAGTGTAGAAAGGAAGTACCAAAGCCTCATCTGTCAAGGAAACCAACTTGCATTTAGTACCCATATATTTGTCCCTACCCCTAGCACATGCTCTGCTTGTCCCTGAGATAGTTCCAAGTCATTTGTAAGTCTGAAGTTGGGCTACAGCTCTTGGTTGCTTTCCTCAGAAATTCTCACTATAAATCACCTTATGAAAACCTCTTGGAATGCTATATTTAATATTGTTAGGTAATTATAAGCTCAGAGCTCACTTGTAATTGGTCCTGATATTAACCAGCTGAGTATCAGCCTAGATTTTTGGACTTGGATAGGAGGAAAAGGAATGGAAAAGAATAATCAAATAAAACAGAGGATGATATAACTCAATTTATTGTAGGGAGGCAAAAAGAATATAAGATGCCTGAAATGTTTAGGGCAATACAGAAAAGAGAAGAGCAATTTACTTTTGTGACAAAAATCACTAAGTTAATTTTTTTTTAAGTTTTTTTTCTTTAAAGATTTTATTTATTTTTAGAGAGAAGGGAAGGGAGGGAGAAAGAGAGGGAGAGAAGGAGCAATGTATGTTTGCCTCTCACATGGCCCCCACTGGGGACTTGGCCCGCAACCCAGGCATGTGCCCTGACTAGGAATTGAACCAGGACCCTTTGGTTCTCAGCCTGCGCTCAATCCACTGAGCTACACCAGCCAGGGCACTAAGTTCGTTTTTAAGGCATGTGGTTTATGTGATAGTTATATCCCTAAATAAAAATAGTAAGCAGTCAACATTTTATCTGATTTCAGTATAATAAAATACATATATTTCCAGCTATTCAATTCAAGCTGGTAAATTTATTATCTGAGAGATTTGAAAGAGTACACATAAAACCCCAAAATAGTTTATTAACTTAAAAAATCTGTATCATTAATTCCATTAGTTGGTGAAAGTGAAGGTGATGATTATGCTGAAACAGGATAGATCAATTTCATGAAAGCAAGATGATGTGAATGTTTATGATGCTTGATTATTGTAAGTACTAAGCAATTATTTGTATCATTTTCTCTTACATGTTTTTATCGGGAATCACATCCAACTTAAGTTACTCATTTTTCCTAGAAGCTTTTTCTCCATCATTCATCTATGAAGCATATAAACTGTGAATGAAATTCAGAAACTGTCCTCTACTATAGTACACATTTGTGGCTTTTGTTCACAAATATGTCAACTTTTACCTGTTATGAAAATACTGAGAATGCTTTCTACAATAGGAAATGAACCTCCCATACAAAAGTACCCATAGACATAGTAACACATATATGTATATAATGTGCCAGAAAGAGCTGTGCCAAAGAATTGATTTATACTTGCATTGTTATCAAGAAAATTGAGAAATCTGTCCTGAATAGACTTTCTCCTGCTTGCTAACAAAAGCTACTTTTATATGGACAACCAGAAAATTGGTATCTATTGTCAAAACCTCTACAGTATTTCAAATTTACCTATGAATTGTTCTCCATATGGATATTTCATAGGGGTAAGCTTTAAGCCATTTGAGTGTAGTTTTATTGGCCAGAGTTAATCAGGAGCAAAGCTTTACTCCTCGTATGAAATAAAGTAGTCCTTTCCTTGGCTATTTGCTTCTGTCCTAAATAACACAAGGGCTGCTTTCAGTCACCTCCTTTTTCCAGCCCTGGTGTGAGCCCTTGCACAGAGCAACACCCGCTTCCATAAGTTACCACACCTACGCAAGCCTCCTCAGTTATTTTTTATGTCATTCCCATGAGGCTCTGTCACAAAACATGCAAGTAAAATAAAACAATGAGAATTTACAAATTACTTTAGTGAAGAATAAAAATTAAATAGTAATATTCAGCAAGTTGACATTAATATTTTGTTCTCAATAAGTCTAAAATACCATATTCACCTATCTCCTTAAAATTTTAATTGAAGAAACATATTTAAGTATTAAAAACCCAACAATTTAGTCATATAACTTTGCAGTCTTATATCTAATGCTTGAAGACATGTCTAAAAATCATACTCACCAAAGAGAAAAAACTGATCTTGTGCCCTTTACAGACAGTATCAGCATAGGTTCTGCTTTGTTTCGTAACTCAGTTTCCCTTTAAGTTGGGGTACTTTCCAGGTGACTGAGAGAAAAGGCGACTGAGCCTGGATTTCACCTAAGGCAAAGCCCAAGCTTGTGTGCAGGTGATTTGTTTTGTGAAGTGACCTCAAGGAAGAAAAGTTGGGGTTTTGAAAGAGTCAAAATGTAAGGATGGAGAGCCACTGCCAGGATCTCTTATTTTGCTGATCCCCACTGTGGACAACACAGTGTTCATTCTGTTCACTGGGGGTCCTATGAGGAGCCCTAGGGAAAATGCCCAATAAATATTCTTCGAAGGGATGGAACTCTTCTTCCAAGGGGAGGAGTATGTATTACCCCTCAGGGTATAAAGTATCTTGCATTTTGAGGTTTACACATGTACCAAAATGAGATTTTTTACAAATATTTCACATGTGGGGTGGGGAAAGAGAAGCTGTGTGACAGAAAGTGAGAGATACGTGGTGCGATTGAGGTCCTTGCTTTCAGGTCCTACTGGTGAGCAGCTGGTTGCCACAGCAGCTGCAGTGAAAAGATTGGCCAAGGGGGTGTGAGGGAGGACACAGGGATGTCTGATACATTAGCTACTAAGGAGACGGAAGAAAAAATGATTCCTAAGAAGAGGTCAGGAAGGTTGAAACCCCAATGAGATACCACTACTTCTGTTAGAATGGCTTTAATTACTCCACTCCACCGAAAACAAAAAAACTAACTGTCCAAAAATCTGAAAGTATCAAGTCCTAGTGAAGGTAGGAAGCAGCTGGAATTCTCTTACATTGCTGGTGGAAATGCAAAATGGTATGTCTATTTTGGAAAAATAGTTTGGCAATTTCTTGTAAGTTAAATGTACACTTAGCATACGACTCACCAGTCCTACTGGGTATTAAGCCAAATGAAATGAAAACTTATGTTTACACACAAAAAACTGCTGCAAATGTTTATAGCAGCTCACTTGTAATGGCCCCAAACCGGAAACAACCCAAATGTCCTGCAACTAGTGACTGGATAAACAATCTGTGGTGTGGTACATGTACACACAATGAAATACTTCTCAGCCGTTCAGAGGAATCAACTTGTGATACATGCGACAACATGGATGAATCTCAAGTGCATTAGGCTAAGTGAAAGAAACCAAACTCAAAAGACTATATGCTAGGTAATTCCTTTTATACAAAATTCTGGAAAAGGCAAAGCTATGAGGTCAGAAAACAGAAAACAAGGCCAAAGCCACTGCATAATGAGTGAAGTACTAGCATTTCCCAGTTAAAGCCGAAGTTGTTGTATTAATATGAAAGCAAAGTTACATTTTTTAAGACATCAGTGAAGATCTTTAATCTATTGTTTTCCTATGATAATGCTTTGTTTTAAACTGGGGAAAACATGGTCACTTCTTTCCTATTTAGCACTAATATTATTATGTGTCCAGAATAGGCTGAGAATAGGTGTAAAAAGCCATTAAGTTGTTGCCCTAAAGGAACTTCATTGCCTGGCAGGGGAGCGACTTTAAAATAAATAATTTCAATTTTCTCCAATTAATTCTATGGTAAGTGTATGTACTAGTTATGGTGGTGACACCAAGGACAAAGTAATTGTACTCTGGCTGGGTCCAAGGAGGGTTTACAGAGGAAAACATGATTGAGTTGAGTCTGAAAAAGTGAATAACAATTTGCTATTAAAACGAGAGGTGAGTAGGGGTAGCAGGGTATTCCAGAAGTAGGAAAGACTATTCAAAGCCATGGAAAGCATAACACAGCATGGCGTGTTTTTTTATTTGTTTGTTTGTTTTTTTTTTTTTAAAGATTTTTATTTATTTATTTTCAGAGAGAGGAGAAGGGAGGTAGAAAGAGCAATGTATGGTTGCCTCTCACATGGCCCTCACTGGGGACCTGGCCCGCAACCCAGGCATGTGCCCCGACTGGGAATCGAACCGGGACCCTCTGGTTCCCAGCCCGCGCTCAATCCACTGAGCTACACCAGCCGGGCTTTATTTGTTTGTTTTTTAAGAATTTATTTCTTTATTTTTAGGGGAAGGGAGAGAGAAAGAGAGGGAGAAAAAATGTGTGGTTGCCTCTCATGCACCCCTTACTGGGGATCTGGCTAGCAATCCAGGCATCTGCCCTAACTGGGATTCAAACCAGCAACCCTGTGCTTCACAGTCCGGTGCTCAGTCCACTGAGCCACACCAGCCAGGGAGCATGGTAATCTTGAACTGCATTACTTTACCACAGGTGAAACACGGTTTGGAGGGCTAAGAAAGGAATACTCTTTTTGAGAAAATGAGGGACATGGGATGTGATGGTAAGAGTTGGAATTTTATCTGTAGAGGAGAGGTTGAACACTAATAGTCTAAATATTAAATTAGGGCTTTATGTATTTGTTTTTAAGAATATGGGTGTATTTCCAACAATACAATTTTCAAAAATGTAAATACATGTCCTGACTTTCCTGCTTCTCTTGAAAAACTGGAACATCTGGTGACGTGGGGCCTACATTTCTATGTGGCAACAACTGGCTAGAGGCAAAAACCACTGTCTCCCTGAGGTGTCTTTAGGTGGAGCACGTGCCTGTCCCCGCCGGGTACGGTTGCAATCACCTGTTGCTTACAGTCAGCCCCCTTCACTCAGCTTTGACACTTGCCTGGCCCCAGCAGATATTTGAATTTGTGCCTCTGCTGGAGACAGTGGCGAGCCATTGAAAGGCTTGAGGCAGTGGAGTAATCTGATCAGATTTTTTCATTATAAAAGGATTAGTCAGGCACGATGTGGAGGATGGACTGACAAGGCATAAATCTGAAAGTGGGGAGACCAGTTAGGAAATAATTCTCACAGTTTAGGAAAGAGATGATGGAAGTTTAACTGAACTTTGTAGCTTTGGGCCTGCAGGTGAGAAAAAGGAATCTGGACATACTAAGGAGAACTTAGTGGCAGAATGTGAAGGCTAATGGAAAGGAAGAAGTCAAGAGTGGCTCTTGGATTGGGGAGCTCGGTGATCTATGATGCCATCAGCTGAGATAGTGCAGACAGGTTTTGAGGGAAGGATAGTGATTCTGGAGTTTTTTTTTTGCTATCTTGTTTCATGAGTTTTTATACTTTAGGTATCTCAGCCTGTTTCTTCTTTTTAAATTTTTTTCAATTATAGCGTACATTCAATATTATTTTGTATTAGTTAGTGTCAGATGTACATTTGAGTTTGGACAGAAAACCCAAAATATCAAGGGCTAAACAATTAAAAAAGAAAAGATGTACAGCACAGTGGTTAGTTTTTTAATGTGGTACTTTGAAAGGTGTGTGGGTTACCCAGCAGGGAGTTGGGTGTGTGGGTGCTCTAAGCACATCCCTAGTACTGGAGGCCCTACAGCTGGAGCAAAAAGGAAAGCACCACAAAGGAAACCCTGGGACACCAGAGGGTACTTACAGGAGGTGGAACCAGCAAAGCACTGAAGATACGCAATTAGTGCTATTAATTCTGACATCTTACTGATTCTTTAAAGATCATATTTACCTTTGTTTGATTATAATTTAGAGTCATTTTCTTATTAATTTCACAGAATATATCTTAATTTAAATGATAATGACAACTGTGTTCAAGGATCAGAGCCCTATGTGATCCGTAGAATGTGCATGACATAGAGGAATCACACGTGGAGTAACCTGAAACGCCGTAATTCATCTGAGTCCTATAAAAAGACAGAGTACTTTTTTTTTTTTTTTCAGAGAGAGGGGAAAGGAGGGAGAAAGAGAGGGAGAAAGAGCAATGTATGGTTGCCTCTCACATGGCCCCCACTGGGGACCTGGCCTGCAACCCAGGAGTGCTCTAAGCACATGTGCCCCAACTGGGAATCGAACCGGGACCCTCTGGTTCCCAGCCCGTGCTCAATCCACTGAGCTACACCAGCCAGGCAAAAGACAGAGTACTTTTAAATGTTAAAAATCCACAGGGCATTTGCACATAGTGATGTACAGAATTATCGGTCAGTTACATTACCTCTGTTATGACACAGAGTTTTTCTTTTTCTAGCTGGTATTAATTATTTATAAGAAGGAAACTTGCAATACAACATAGACTTGAAATATCTAATTCAAATTTCTAAATCTCTGAGTCTAAGTGACAATGCTATTCACACCATCTTACTCATATAGAGCATATAGCTCTATTTAATATGATTTTAAGGATTAGGACCAAGTTGTCTCCTTGACTTCTGAATAGTATGGAATTTTATATAAGGGGTCATAACTAGTCCTTTGAGAAACACTTGCAGAATAAGTAATTAGAAGGTGGGAAATCAGAAGAATGTATAAATGAGCTTCAGGGGAGTTGTCATTTAGAAATAAAATGTTAAATCTTGAACATAAAAAAATGAACTCAAAATTACATTGTTCTAGTGTTTATCTGCTCAGAACATGCATTTCAGAGGTTTACTAGGATTTTATAGAAAAGAATAAGATTTCCCATTTTCATGAATATATTGTAATATCAGTATAGCATCCTGCCTCTTTTTTAGTATGTATTTGGAAAAATTTAAAGACGATGGGATTTATCTTCTTGTGATTGTTTAGGGAATAGATGTGTGTAACTTCCATTAGGACTTTTGAGGATAATCTAGGTGAGGATCCTGCGCATGGATGTAATGGCCCCTTGATTTTACATTTTACCTTTTGTGTTCCCCTCACCTCTTTTTTTCTGTTGCTTTATGTTAAAGAAGATTTTTTTTTGTAAATGTTCTGACTGTTCTTTCTGAAAAAAAGCATTTAGGCACTGTACACATATCAACCTGCACTTTATCTACTTTAAAATATTTATTGCTGAATAACATCCCAAGTGAAGGGGATTCTGTTGATGATAATGGCAGTCACTTTCTTTTATGATTTTTCCCAGTTAATCTCCTCATGATCTCTGCTTGACTCCTTTTATTGGCCCCCCATATAGCTGAGATGGAATGGCTTTGTGTGAAGAGATTAAAAGCGCTGCCAAGTTCTTTAAATGATCTGTTGTTGATTCTCCTCTACATCTAGAAAGGATTTAACTGATGGGAAATTTTTTTTCTCATTGATGCCTTCCTGTTTGGGTCCTATGAATTAGGAAATCCATAAACTGTAATCACTTCTTATAACATTCTATAATCATTTTTCTTAATTTTTGTTCTCAGCAGTGGTCTCCATTTCATAGCTCCAAAAGTGTTTTATTCTCATTTAAATTAAAAAAAAAACTGTCCCAGTGGTTACTGATCTATGAGCATTTCTCTCGAGGTTCTGTTCATTAAAGTAATAACTCTAGGGGAAACAGCAAAGCTTTGAGGTGTACGGCTATGCTAGTGTAAACTTGTGAATTTAAGAATAGCTTACTCATGCTTATTTAATACACAACTCCCACTTTTTCTCTCTATACATCATACCACTCTAATTAGAGGAAAGGATTCTAGATAACTCTTCTCTGTGTTCCATTTCATTTTAATTAATTAGGCAAATGTCTTGTTTGGCAGATGTGCTAGATATTTTATTTGTATTCCATTTTTAATCACAGCCCAAGTTAAGAAGGCTCTGAATTGCAAAATCAAAAGTGGAGTCATTTCTGGGATTAGAGACTTTATGGAAAATTCCTGATACTGAAATTAAACTTAGGGCTCTACAGAAATTTGTCTCACTTTCTTACCGGATGTTGTAAGATCACAGCTATATTTAATAATGAATTTTATAGAGTACCTTCTATGAGTCTAGCAATGTACTGGATTTTGTAAGTTACGAAGTTGCATAGACAACCTCAGACTGCAAGGAACATACTCCAGTTGGGAAGTAGGATATGCATGTGAAATGATTAATAAGCAAAACCTTTTTTAAAAAAATTGAAATATAATTGACATACATTATGTTCATGTTAGGTGTACAACATAATGATTTGTGCAAATACTATGCAAAATGATTACCACAGGAAGTTTAGTTAAAATCCATCACCACATGTAATTATTTTTCTTGTGATAAGATCTTTTAAGATCTGCTCTCTTAACAACTTTTAAATATGCAACACAGTATTGTTAACTATAGTTACCATGCTGTGTGTTACATCCCCAGGGCTTATAACTGGAAGTTTGTACCTTTTGACCCTCTTCACCCATTTTGCCCACCCTCATCCCTTCACTTCTAGCAACTACCAATCTGTTCTCTGTATCATTAATTCATTTTTTATGGCTGAATAATATTTCATTGTACATATGACACATCTATCCATTCACTTATTGGTGGACATTTAGATTGTTTCCATGTCTAGGCTACTGTAAATAATACTGCATTGTACATAGATGTACAGATATTGCTTTGAGAAAGTGATTTTGTTTTCTTTGGATATATATCCTGAAGTAGAATTACTGGATCATATGGTAATTCAATTTTTAATTTTCAGAGGAAACTCCCTCCTACTGTTTTCCATTGTAGCTGTACCAATTTACATTCCCACCAACAGTTCACAAGTATTCCCTTTTCTCTACATCCTCCCCAACATTTATTATCTCTTAATCTTTTTTGATGGTAGCCATTCTAACAGGTGTGAGATATCTCTGGTTTTGATTGGCATTTCCCTGATGATTAGTTATGTTCAGCACCTTTTCATGTACCTGTTAACCATTTGTATGTCTTCTTTGATAAATGTCTTTCCAGGTTCTCTGACCATTTTTAAACTTGATAATTTGCTTTTTCTCTATTGAGTTGTATGAGTTCTTTATGTTTTGGATATTAACCCCTTATCAGATATGTAATTTGCACATTTTTCCCTATTTGGTGGCTTGCCTTTTAATTTTGTTTCCTTTGCTGTGCAGAAGTGTTTTAGTTTGATGTAGTCCAACTTGTTTATTTTTGCTTTTGTTGCCTGCACTTTTGCGTTAGATCCAAAATATCATCACCAAGACTGATGTCAAGGACCTCACCCTCTATGTTTTCTTCTAGGAGTTTTATGGTTTTATAAACAAAAGCTCTTTATATAAGATAACACAGTACTAAATATGTTTTAACAAATAACATGTTAAACATTTATTGTGTGTCAGTCACTGAGATAATTTTTATGGGAGATAAAAAAGAGAATAAGCCAATACCCTCTACCCACTGGGGAAAGATAGCTAACCTCAATATAACCTTTTATATTCATAAAGTATTTGCTCTAAAGCAGAGTCTTAATGTATCTTCAAATATTCTGTTGTCTTGCAATCTAAAGCCTTTTTTCTTATGAATAGTTCAAAGCTGAGTTTAGGTCCTACCAGCTGTGTGAAACCATGATGATTTTAGCCTATCGTGTTGATAAAATGCCAGAAAGGAGGAGAGGAGAGGTGGACAGAAGGAAGTATAATGTGTATAAGGAATTGTTCAACCTAAAATTTCCTACTGAAATTATGGAACTTCGGAAGTGACATGCTAGATGGCAGCCATCTGGACCCAAGGTTTAGAGACTAAAGAGGTACATGATTGCTAATCTGAGTTTTAGACACTTATTTGTCCATTCAAGAAATATTTATTGAGCACTTTGGATGAGGCACTGTTCCAGGAGTGGGGTTAGAACAGTGAATAATAAGGCCATGTCCCTGCTAATATAGAGCCTAAAGTCTTATGAGAAACAAAGACAAGAAACCAAATCAATTGATTAATAATATAATATTTTTTCTAGTTTAATTGAGGAATAGATGTATATCACTCTATGTTTAAGGTATATAGCATGATGGTTTGATTTACATATATTGTGAAATGTAAACAAAAAGCTAACATCCATCATCTCACATAGATAAAATAAAAAAAAAGAAAAATGTTCCTTGTGATAAGAACTCTTAGGATAATATAATTTTATGTAGTGAAATGAAAATAGAGAAGACAGATGAAAGAGTAGGGGATTGGTAACTATTTTAGGCACTATCCATGGATACAGGTTAGAGGTGGGGTAGACAAGTGTTGGGTGAAATCATTAGGCAGGGGCCCCTAATGCCCTTGAAGGACAGATGAGCAGGAGTGCCAGCTTTTGAGGCAAAGGTCCAGGACAGAGATAAATATGGGTGCGTAGGAATGGGAGCAGTGAAAGAAGCAGAGCAGGAAGGGAAGGGCTAGCCTGTTTGCTTTGGAGAATAATAAGGAATAAGGTCATATGTGAAGGGTAAAGTCCAAACACACCTTGTAAGATTGAGTCCTCTTTCTGATCAAGATGATGTCCAAATAAATAAATAGCCATAAAAGCCACTTGAAATGGTGGCCACTGCAAAGTCATTACTGACAGAATCTTGAGCAGGGGAGCAAAAATATTTTAAAATTATTCTCATAGACAAATATGTACAGAATGGATTGAATCAAAGACACTGAATTCAGGAAAGTCAGCTGAAAAGCATTGCAACAGTTCAGAAATATGGTTAACATTTTTGTAGCACTTATGCTTTCTTATTTACTTATCCATTCAAAGATATTTGTTGAGCATCTGTAAGGTGTCAGGTGGTGTGTAAGGCACTGGGGATACAGTGGTGAGCCAACCAAATATGGTCCCTGTCCTCACAGAGATCCCAGTCTAGTGAGGAAACAGACACTGGCCGTATAATCAGAAGACTGGATGTCTAATGTCAAACTATGATAATTATCTTGAAAGAAAAGTTAATAGTGTTATGGGAGGAAACTGGGGGCTTTACTTCATATAGGGTGGGTGGGTAAGGATTCTCTGGCAGACACTGGAGCTAAAATTTAGAACTGAGTAAGTCATGATTAGAAGAAAGTGAGGGAAAGCAAAGAGGAGTGAGAGCATTCCAAGCTAAGAAAATGGCATGCACCACGTTTGTGTAGATCCTGCTCAGGCATCTGTAGGAACGCCAGTGCTCCTGGAACACGGGGGTGAGTCTGCTGTTGGAATGGGGTTCTGAGTTGGGCTGCAGACATGGGCAGAGTCAACCTTGGAGGCCCGTAATTGGGAGTTTAGATTCCACCTCAAGCACAGAGGAAGCTGTTGAAAGTATAGGCAGTAAGATGAGGATGTGGGCAGGGAATGAAACAAAAGTGGGTGCAGCGTGCATCCTTGTAACATTAGGATGGGGGCCATGAAGATGGGGAGAAGTGAATGGGTCCAAGAGATAGTTGGTGGTATAGGCAACAGGATTTAGTGTGGATTTTGTGTGGAGTGTCAGGAACAGGCAATGTTCGGATGGTTCCTGAGTTTCTGGCTTGTGCAAGTTAATGGTGTTTGAAAAGCAACCCTGTATGTCAATATTATCCCATTTTACATTAATATAAAGTTGTAAGTGGTTAAATAACATACTTCAGGAAGTACCATTAATAAGTCTCAAAGGTAGGACTCAAGCTCTGTTTTATGATTTCAAATCCTGGGTTCTCTCTTCAACACCACGCTTCTGGGTTGACTGCAGAAGGAATGCCAATGGCTTAATGTTGGAAAGACAATAGCTTTGGTCTTTATATCATAGAGCCATAGATTCTTATCTTAGAAAGGTTTATAGAGAACTTCCTGCTGCGTTTTTCAAGTGTCCTTGACTGTGACCTACAGTGAGAAATATATTTTGCATCAAAATACATGCACACACAATTTCTTGAAAAAAATTATTGAAAATGCATTACTATAGCCCTGATCTGTGTGGCTCAGTTGGGTGTTGTCCCTCAAAGTGAGGGGTCACCTGTTCAATTCCAATCAGGACACATGCCTGAGTTGTGGGTTTGGTCCCTGGTTGGGGTAGGTCCCAGAGTCAGCTGATCAATGTTTCTTTCTCATATTGATGTTCCTCCCCCTCTCTCTAAAAATAAATTAATTGAAAAACAAATGCATCACTATAATGATGAGATGCACTCTGATATTTTCTCTTCTATTCTCTTCTGTAAAAACTACTAGTTCCTATCCACAATACAGGTTTCATTATCCACTTATGAGTTGTGACTCTCAGTTTGAAAAACTGATCTAGCCCAGAAATGTGCTTTCCCCAGATCTCATAGTCAGCAGGCAATGATTTCCTGTTAGCCCCATTTTTCTGACTCTATTTATAGTTTGGCTTTGTTAGTTTTATAAATAAAATTGTAGGTTTCTAAATTTTGTCCCTTAGGAAAAAATATCTGTTGATAGTTTTCTGCTTCTTGACATTCAGTTTGTTTCTTTCTTTACGAATGTTATTTTATACTGAGGTTAAGACTCCCTAGGACCCAATTAAATGCAACTTTATTTGAAAAGGAAAGGACATGAAACAGGTAATAGTGCATAATCTTTAAGATTGAGAAAGACTAATAAAAAGCCACAGAAAATGGAAAGCAGTTATCAAAGAGAGGTGATAAAAATACTCTTATGAAGTCACCCAAGAAACCAAAGGGTATTGTGAAACTAAGAGGAAAAACCAAATCTATCTCTTAAGCAAAAATGCCAGGGAGAGAATAGAAAGCTTTAATAATGTATGAAAAGTCATAGGAATGGCATTTCATGAGTGAAGTTTAAACGTAATGGAACACATAAGACTAAAACAAAGGCATAGTTAGGTAATACTGAAGAATAGTGGGACAGCGAGAAAGAATTTAATGGACCTACCTGACTGTTGAAGATTTAATGAAATGAAAATCTGAAGTTTATTCATCTGAACTGAATTTAGAAGCTTATAGGAAAATGCAGAGAGAAGACGGAGAGGGATTTGCTTGCCACTTCTTTGTGCATGTCCTCCAACATTGCTAGAAAGCTGAACAAGTTATTAAAATTCCTGACAAGGTTTCCTGGATAACTTCTCTGTCATTCAGAGGTGGAGCACAGGTAAGCACAGAAACAGTTAGAACTGGGAAAAGTGAGGATCCACAGTCCTGTGGTGGAAGGGTCAGAAAATGATAGCACTTCATTTGTTGAGGGTACCTTTCTGATTTCCCCCTGAAGACAAGTCCAGCAGGGAGAAGGGGAAATATTCTTCATCTGACTTCCAAGTGTGACCCCAGAGCCTTATTTGTACATCCACCACCAAGTGTTTTTCTGAACCCTTACTAAGTGCCAGATACCTTGCTGTGTCTGGAGAGAGACTATGAGTAAGACAAACTCGGTCTCTGCCCTTAAGAAGTTTGTAGCCAAGTGGGAGGTACAAACAAATCCAAATGGTTTGATGTATGCTATAATAGAAGAGAGGGCCAAGGTACCAGGGAGGAGAGAAGAGACACCTGTCCTGGACATGGTGAGTTAGGTAAGGCTTCCTGAAGCAAATGATATCTAAGCTCAGACTTGAGTAAGGTAAGTAAAAGATGGCCAGATAAAGTGTGAAGAAGGTAGTGTGCTTGTTTCAAGGATTGCATCACACCATGTTTTTAATGCCTTTATAAAGCATAGGCTGTTGCACAAGAAGCCCTCACAAATGGTGGTTTTAAAGATTTTATTATTGTCGGTTATAGGCACTGGTCAGATGGTAGTTTTCCTGTATGAAACAACACATGTGATACACTGTTTCCATAAATATGGCTGATAGAATTCAATATTAATATTTAACTGCCTATTATTATTTAACAGATCTGTAAAATACCTATATTTCTTGTTACAATTCATTTTGCTTACAGAAGAAAACTTAAGAGCATATCATATATTGTGATTTCTCTGTATAAGAAAAGTGTAAAATAGAATCAGAATAATAGAATTTAAAAACATAGAAAAAATGTGAAGGGGAATAGAGTCAATATAGTGATAAGTTTGTACAGTGATGGATTTGGTGGGCTGATTACATTGTAAGGTATATAAATATCAAATCACCATATTGTACACCTGAAACTAATATAATATTGTATACAAACTGTACTTAAACCAGTTTTTTCTTTTAAAGATTGTAATTTTTATTTATTTTTAGAGAGAGGGGAAGGGAGGGAGACAGAGAGGGAGAGAAACAGCAATGTATGGTTGCCTCCCACATGGCCCCCACGGGGACCTGGTCTGCAACCCAGGCATGTGCCCCAACGGGGAATCGAACAGGGACCCTCTGGTTCCCAGCCCACGCTCAATCCACCGAGCTACACCAGCCAGGGCTTAAACCAGTTTTTTTTAAAGAAACTATAGAAGTCAACCGATCCAGTTCTCTCCATTAATACATGAGAAAGCTGTAAAAAGTAACAATGCTATTGGTTAGTGGAAGAAACGAGACAAAAAAAAGCAGGCGTACTGACCAACTGGAGTTCAATCCAGTAGTCCCCCTGTACCTCAGCCTCGCTTTCCACAGTTTCCATCATCCACAGTCAAGTGCGATCCAAAAATATTAAGTGGAAAATTCCAGAAATAAAGAATTTATAAGCTGTAGCCCTGGCTGGTGTAGCTCAGTGGATTGAGCTCGAGCTGGGAACCAAGCGGTCCCGGTTTGATTCCCAGTCAGGGTACATGCCTGGGTTGCGGGCCAGGTCCCCAGTGAGGGCCATGTGAGAGGCAACCACACATTGCTGTTTCTCTTCCTCTCTGTCTCCCTCTCTTCCCCTCTCTCTAAAAATAAATAAATAAAATCTTTAAAAAAAAAAGGAATTTATAAGCTGTAAATTGTGCACAATCCTTAGCCGTGTGATGAAATCGTCTGCTGTCCTGCTTCATCTGCCTTCTGTCCATGCTGTGTGACAAGTGCGACAGCACATTTGGAGAAAGGGAGGCTCCACATTCACATTACTTCATCACAGTGTATTGTTAAAATTGTTCTATTTTATTATTAGCTATGTTGTTAACCTCTTACTGTGCCTGATTTATAAATTAAACTTTACCATAGGTTTGTACATGCAGGAAAAATAGTATACATAGGGTTTGGTGCTATCTGTGGTTTCAGGCATCCAGTGGGGGTCTTGGAGTGTATCCCCCACAGATAAGGAGGCACCACTGTGGCACATGCCGCTTTTGATAGAATTTTTCCAGAGCTCTCACCTTTGATGTAAAATTGTATTAATATTGTTACCTTGATGTTAATTTTCATTATTACCTTTGAAGTTTTTATGGGTTTTATTACTTGTTTTTCTAGTATGTTATTCACTCTGAAAATATGTATGTTTTTAATTTCACTTGAACCATTTTACTTTTACATTAAGAGCAAGGAATATATGTGATACTAATAACCATTTTCATTTTAAACCTTTAATTTATTATTTGCAATAGATGAACGTATTTTAAAGTTTATTTGTTCTATGTTAGGTTAAGGTTCATTCAAAGCCTGTAGCTCTGGCAGAAATATTAAAGTATTAACTAAAGACTTAGAAAAATGTCCTGTAGATCATCTAAATAACGCTTCCCTTATAACACATTCCTGACAGCCACTGTGGTAATGTTATTTTTTGGTTATTATTGTTACACAGTTATGTTCACATGCTCTGTTTAAAGCTATATAATTAGCAAACACTTTAAGATAAAACCACTAAATTGTTCTTCTAGGCTATTCTTCCTTTTTGCTCGCTGTTCGCTCAGAAGTCTACTGTGCTTTAGCCTATTGTGCTAATATTGATTTCTTCGCCCACCTGCCAGCTTTCTTATTCTTGGACATCTCAAAAATACCATAATCAGTTGTCATTCTCTCCACGTGAGAGCTATCCAAATCCCCTGGCTGCCTCTGTGGGCATCCATTGGATAAGGATTTGTCAATAGCACCCTTTCCCCACTAGAATGTTGACTGTGTATCCATTGTGCATTCTGAAAAGCCCCAGTTACTCTGCTGCCTGGATACCGATTGCTACAGAGCCTGCTTCTTATCAAAATCTCACAACTCCAGCTTCTTGGGCTTCAACAATCTTTTCTCCTTTTCTCATGTTTTTTTTGGGTGGGGGGAGGGTATGGCCATAATTACAGGTGATTTTGTAAGTTATTGATGTTAGTCAAACCTCAAACCTCTAAGGGTCTCTGACCGTTTTCATGATTCCAATATTTAGTTTCTAAAGGCTGATGCTGACTTGCCTAAGAGTTTTTCCCCCCAGCATTTCATATATAACTTGACGGCTACAACCCATTGGCTTTGGTTGCTGAATTGGATTTGTTTCGTTTATAGTGTGTGTGCCCATTTCATTTGTTTTTGTTTTT
>PVJI01017841.1:0-34704 GCA_004026765.1 Micronycteris hirsuta | reverse complement strand
AAAAAAAAAAAAAAGAAAAGTTCAGAGCAAAAAAAAAAAAATACATTGAACCGTAATGAAAATAAAAGCAAAACAAATCAGTGTTTGTTGGATACAGTTAAGTTAATGGTATGAGAAACATTTATAATGCTAAGTATTTTCAGTTAGAAAAGAAGGTCTTAAAGCAACAATGTAAGTTAGTACATAAGGAAACTAGAATAAGAAGAGCAAAATAAACTCAAAGCTAGAAGAAGGAAGGAAATATTAAAAAGCAAAAATCAATGAAATTGAAAGGAGGAAATCAACAGATAAAATAATTAACGCAAAAAGCTAGTTCTTTAATAAAATCATTAAACTGAGTAAGTCTCTAGTAAGAGCAACAAAGATAAAAAGAGAAGCTGAACCCCTGGCTGGTGTGGCTCAGTGGACTGAGCACCAGCCTGCAAAGCAAAGGGTCTCCGGTTCGATTCCCAGTCCGGGCACAGGCCTGGGTTGTGGGTCAGGTCCCCAGTTGGCAGCATGCAGGAGGCAACTGATTGATGTTTCTCTCTTACATCGATGTTTTTCTCCCTCTCTTTCTCCGGTTATTCCCCTCTGTAGAAATAAATAAAATAAAATAAAAAGATTAAAATCGTCATTAAGATAGATGATCACTATAGATTCTGCAGCCATTAAAAAATAATGAGAATACTTTGACTAATGTTGAGTTCCAAATTTTGACTGCAATGAAATTGATAACCTAAATAGCCTCTAACCATTAAGAACACTAAATTGGTAATTAAAGGCTTCCCAAAAAGACCTCTGTAGGTCCAGGTGATTTCACTGTGTGATTCCACCAAACATTTAAAGAAAAAACATACCGCCAGTCATACACTATCTTCTAGAAAAAGAGGAGGAGGAGATAGTTCCCTATTCACTTTATAAGGCCAGTATCATCCTATTGCCGAAACCAAACAAATATAGCACCAAAAAAAGAAAGAAAAGAATGACTGCATGGAATTTGTTCCGGGTTATCGAGCCTGTCGGTCTCTTTAAAAAGCAAAAACAAAAAACTAAGCAGGGAAGTACCACATCACTGAGGAAGTGTACTCCGGGGCATTTATCCCAGAGAAATGAAGATGTGCACACCAAAACGTATGCATGAACACACATCGCCATTTTATTTATAAATAAAAGTCATCCAGGTGACTTTCAGTGGGCGAATGGTTGGTAACACAGGATCAAACAACAACGAGAAGGACCAAAGCACTGCCACCGCGATAACCTGAAGGGAATTACTTTCAGTGACAAAACGCCAATCCCACAAGGTCGTATGCAGTATGATCCCATTCGTATGACTCATGCGAAATGACAAAATTACATCCATGCAGAACAGAGAAGTGGCTGCCCAGCGTCAGGGACGGCCACGGGGAGGCAGGAGGCAACTGTGCTGGGAACTGTAATTTCTCAAGGTATCAGCTGCACGAACTTACAATTATCTCAACAAAAAAGCTTAAGTGCAAAATACGCAAACTTTCTTTAACCCCAAATTCCCCAAAATAACTATACAAAGTATATAAATCTGCACAACCTGAAGTTAATTTTTCATTCACCACAGACAACTATAATTTGTAAGAGGTTGTCTTTTTGAGAAAAAGCTTATATGCTGAAAATGCAATTTCTAGTATCACTAATAGTTGAATATATAAATAGATAATTACATTAGAATCAATCTATCACAGATGTTTTATTTAATCCAATATGCATATGTCCTGTTACTATGCCTGTTTAAATATTTTTGTTATTCAGTGATTTTCATTATAATGACATTTGTGCTTAAGATGGTGTGATTTGTATAACACTAAAGATAATTTGTAAACATTTTCCAGATGGACTTTAGAATTATCTCTTAATTGCTGTCAGAAAGAAGGAAATTTGCAGCAGCTAATAGAGAAAGAATTTTGGTAATAGTATACCTGCTTCTGAGTCACAGTTTGGAAACAGCTGCAAATAAAATTTAAAGTGAGCATTTTTTAAATGCGAGAAAAGCTTTACATCGAATAATGTAAATTTCCTCAAATATCATAATATGAAATCTGGTAAATAATTGAGTATCTCTCCATTTTAGGTGCTATCTCCAAATTTATCTCCCTGAGGAAAAAGAAACTCAGCCAATAATGAGAATTGTTTTTAGCATCTCTATTGTTTGACTCTTTAACATATTTTATTTATTACTTAGTGTATATCTTTTCCTAAATAGTTTATGTGAGGTCCTTGAGGACAGGGATTGTGTCTCACGCTTTCTCATCTCCATAACTACATAGAAAGTGACCTTCCAAAAGTCACATAGTTAGTAAGGGACATAGGAAAGGTGGGAAAGCAAATTTTCACACTAAATCTAGTGCCTTTCATCTTTGTCTGATATGATCTACCAAAGTCACCTCACCATTGACAGATAGGGGTACAGGACTTGTCAAGTAAATTATGGAGAAATGAACACAGAAGGGCTCTGATTTGCTGTTGAAAGGAATGAAGGAGACCCTTTACTCACACAGAATGTCTTCCAAGATACGCGTGTTCCATTTAAACACTGGGTGTGGGACAACGTGTGCAGCGTGCTGCAATGTGTGTGAAACGAAAGGAGCTGTATACTAATGTGTTTGTGAGAACATTTCAGAAAAATACAGACGAAACCGAGCGATCAAGCTCAGCATACAGGACAGCGTTTATTTCTAACCTACAACCTCTGCCCTGCTTACAGTTTTCACTCATATGTATTAAGAAAAAGTAGCCGTGGCATGGCAGAGTGATTCTCGCCTAAAAATAAGAATTCTCATCCCAGGAATGAAATTGGAGCCCAGAGATTTTTTTTTTTTTAACTCAAAACTACCAAGTTGGGGGAAATACTTCATCAAGGAAAAACATTCTGTAACACATTCATGTATAATAACATTTTTATGCCATTACTTGAAGGATCATTTAAATCTTGGAGTATAAATCACAAAGTACTTTCTAACCAGTGGCTCATAAGAACTCAAGCGGAATATTCAATGGAGAAGTGATGTCACATGTTTATGGGTATGCGGGGCCGGTGTTATCTGTGAGCGCAGTCCCTGTGGAGTTAGACATATTTATGGAATCACAAGATGAAACTATGAATGTGCAGCACTAGGAACTGAAAACTTAAAAACGTGTTGCTATATATTCACACATATCAAAATTGTTTTTTTTATTTATAGTTGCTAAATGGAAGAGTAAGTATATCATTTAATTCATGAAATATAAGACCATGGGGAAACTTAGTTACTACAGTATTCTGAATCTGCTTATAGTTACAAATCAGAGGACAGAATCTCGTGTTTCAAAAAGCCTCTTAGGCCTGGCTGGTGTGGCTCAGTGGACTGAGCGCGGGCTGGGAACCAAGCGGTCCTGGTTCAATTCCCAGTCGGGGCACATGCCTGGGTTGCAGGCCGGTTCCCCAGTGAGGGCCACGTGAGAGGCAACCATACATTGCTGTTTCTCTCCCTCTCTTTCTTCCTCCCTTCCTCTCTCTCTAAAAATAAATAAATAAAATCTTAAAAAAAAAAAAAAAGCCTCTTAGGTCAGCCAAGCCTGTCTGAACGTCTGCATGGTATAACTGGCTGGTAACACACTCTCTTCTGTCATTCCGTTTTCCTCTGCCGGATTCAGGTGGATTTATTGACATTAGGTGGCATCTGGAGATTAAGTCCTTTCCTCTCAGCAGGAGTTGTTGACTTTGTTACACTGACTATAGTGATTAATTCCATCAACGTGGACAGCGAATCGCATTTGGGATGATTGCCTGACTGTATCGACTTAATCAGGTATTGTGCAAGTAGTTGCTTTTCTCCAGACCCAGCCTTATCATAATTGGCAACATTTTTTGTCCTAATTAATTAACTATTTGACCTAAGAGCTTAAAATGCAATATCTGATTACAGTAACTAATGAAGTAGTCTCAATATGTCAGATTGCGTGTGCTACATTGAATGATTAATGTTATGTCGTTTTGATTAGGGTCAAATATACTGCAGAAAGAACTACTTTCATATATTGTATACCAGCATATGTATCTAGGTCCGTATGCAGTAAAGGCATCTGTACTTTTGGTTAGTTAATCCGAAAGTTATTTTGTTTTTCCTCCCATACTATTTCCCCAGAGAAACATCTGCAGATAATGCGCAGCAAGACTATCTCCCATGAAAAAGCTATGCAGCACCTTACAACTGTGAACCTGATAGTAAATGGATGACAGGCCAATCCGAAAACTTCTCCTTCGGGCAGAATATGCAAATAAGAAAAAAGCTAGGAAATGAGCAAATTGATATATGTTTTAATCCCTTGACAAGAGTATCAATTTCTTGTCAAGAAGATACCATGAAAAGGATACATGGGAAAACAGGAGAGGCATATATTTCCATTTTATGCAAAAGACTGTGATCTCTTTGGGTCCAGAGAGCAACACAACATATGAGCAAGGGCAGAGCAAGCGTCTCCTAATCTTTTCAACTGTGGTAAATTATACATAATATGTAATTTACTGTTTTACCGTTTTAAGTGTGACAGTTCATCAGTGTTAAGTTCATTCATGCTGTTGTGCAAGCTTCACCACTGTCCACTTTGAGATCTTTCCAAACTGAAAGAACAGACACATTAAAACATAACTCCCCGTTTCCCTCTCTCCCAGCCCCTGGGAACCATGGCTCTGATTCCCGTGTCTATGAATTCGACTCTTCTTGGTACTTTATATATAGTAGAATCATACAATATTTGTCCTTTTGTGAGGTTTCCCAAAACATTAAGAATAAAGTTACCAAATGACCCGTCAATCTCTGGGTACCCACCTTAACACTCGAAAACATTCACAAAGATTGGTGCAGTTGGTGTTCCCTGCTGTGTTATTCATGGCGGCCAAGACGCATCCGTCCATGGAACACTGCTCAGCCGCCAGAAAAAGGATACACCTCCCTTTACAGCAACACAGGTGGACCTTGAGAATATAAATCAGAGACAAAAACTTAAGAACCTTATGAGTTCACTTGGCTTACTTTTTCTACTATATTTTTATATTTACATGTACATATTTTTAAACACAACAGATATTGGTCTGTTCACTATGATTTGAATTTCACATATTTTTCTCAAGTTTTGTTTTGCTTTTTTGTTAGCAGTAATTTTTGCCATGGAAAACTTTTGTTTTGATTTATATTTATTCAAAGTAACCAACCTTCCTTTCATAATTTTACATGTTATTGTCAATACGCCATCTACAATAATTACATGTGCACTTACTTTTTGACATAGCAATCTCAATGCCAGCATTCCAAAGATGTGGCAGAAACAAAGTGATGTGTTCCAAGATTATCATCACAGTGCTAGTTTTAACAGCAAAAAAACTAAATAACTTGAATGTTTGCTTTTAGGGTATGGTTGGATGAACTAGTTTATTCACATATTAGATTATTATGGCACTGCAAAAATGAATGAGAATGTCTGTACTGCTATGCAATCCTAAAATGTGTATGGAACCACAAAACATCCCCACACAGCCAAAACAATCTTGAGGAAGAAGAACAAAGCTGGAGGTATCACACGCCCTGATTTCAAACTATATTACAAAGCTACAGTAATCAAAACAGTGTGGTATCGGCACAAAAACAAATACACAGGTCAATGGAACAGAATAGAGTCCAGAAATAAACCCACGCCATCATGGGTTTATTAATCTATGAGAAATGGGTCAAGAATATGCAATGGGGAAAGAACAGTCTCTTCAATAAATAGTGTTAGGAAAGCCGGACAACTGCATGAAAAAGCATGAACCTGACCGTGGTCTTACACCACCCATGACAATTATCTAAAAATGGATTAGTGACTTGAATGTAAGACCACACAATTAATAGAAGAAAACAGGTGGAAAGTGCCTCGATGTCAGTCTTGGCAATAGTTTTTAATGTAACACCGAAAGCAAATGCAGCAAAAGCAAAAATAAACAAGTAGGACTACCTCAAACTAAAAAGCTTCTGCACACCAAAGGAAACCATCCAAAAATGAAAAGGCAACCTACTGAATATTTGCAAGCTATATATAGAGTTCATTTTCAATTCTTCCATTTTTGCAAATGTTAAAATTTTGTTTATTTACACTTCAATTTTAATCCATTTGAAATTTATATTGGTGTAAGATCTGAGGCAGGGATACAATTTAGCTTTATTTTTGCGCATGACAACCCACTTGTCTGCACGTCATTTATTGTAACAATCCATATCTTCCCCACTGACTTACATGGCCATGTTAATATTGGGGTTAAAACATTTATTTTGAAGAACGATTTGAACTTCCACTTCTGGCCATGATAGAGTATCTAGTTCTGAAACATTCTTTTCCCTATAAACAAGACACAAAAGGAAACAGGAACTGGAGCTTTAGGCTACCCAACTAACTAGATTTTGCAGGACACTTTATCAGATAAAGGACAGTGATGTACAGAAAAGAGTTCTAAAACGCTGCACAGGTGGTCCCTTGAGGCTTTCGCCTATTTATTCACTTAGTTTATCTTTACTGTTGCCAAGTTTTAAGTCGTGCATTTGCAGAGACACAGGGAGGAGTTTTCTAGGCTGAGCAACAATGCCAACTGAGGAAATAGCAACTATGTGAGAAAAAAGGACTACCAGGGAGCCGAGTGATTATCAGTGCTCCCAAAGGACTGGGAATGTGTGATTGTTTACCATTAAGTCCCAGCTGGTGTGGCTCAGTGGATTGAGCGCTGGCCTGCAAACCAAAGGGTCACCGGTTCGATTCCCAGTGAGGGCACATACCTGGGTTGCTAGGCCAGGTCCCCAGTAGGGGGCCTCTGAGAGGCACCCACCTATGAATGTTTCTTCCCTCTCTTTCTGCCTCGTTTCCACTCTCTTGAAAATGAATCAACATAATATTTTTTTAAAAAAGAATGCAGAGACCTTTTTTTAACACCCTGGAAATTCAGTAGACACCTCAAAATGCCACAGTTTACTAATAGAACTTACCTAGTTCTAGAGCAAAGGCTACCATAGACTCACCATAATAAACTTTATAAACAAGCCTCAAAAGAATAGCGGTGATCTGCAAAAAAGTTACCTTCCTGCCCAAACAAAGCTATCATTCTGTGACTGAATAAAGAAAATGAAGACAACAAAGCCCAAGCACTCAACTGTGAAACAGACCGTAATGTTTGAGGCACAGGGGGAAAAAAGTACTTGATAACAAAGAGGCAGAAAAAAATATGTGATCTATAACAAGAAAAAATTAATCAAAGGAAAGCAACCCAGACATGACAGAGATGGTGGAATTAGCAGCTGAATACTTTAAAATAGCTATTATGAATTTGTTTAAGGGTTAAAGGAAAACTGAAAACTAACAAGAGTTCAAATAAGGAATGTCAATAGAGAAATTAAAACTGTAAGTAATACCAAATAAAACTTCCAGGGCTAAAATATTCACTATCTAACTGGAAAGAATAACTGGGCAAACAAAATAACAGACTGTATGTAACAGAAAAAACATGAATAAAAGACAATAGAAACTATCTCAACTAACGCATAACCAAAAGTTATGTGGCAAACCTCCACATATTTGGATACTGCATAGTGCATAGCTCAGAGAAGATACTAAAAGAGAAATGGAAAACTAATTCAGGAACAAGAAGAAAGAAGCCATCAATACCTTCTCCCTAAAACGCAACAACTGCATCCAGCTAATAAGCCCTGAAAAGCAGCTCAGTCTATGTGCAGGCGCCCCTCTCCCCGCCATAGCAGTAAGGCGGTTTTCTTGCCTAAAATTTCAGTGCGCTTACAGAATAGCCCCTCGTGTTCAGAAGCCTGGAAGAGAGTCTCAGCTAGTTCTCTGTCTTGTTATAATTCAGACGAAAGATGTCAGTTACCAAGTTCCTAGAGTGAGACTCAGACTACAAAGAGCTGTATTTTTCCATCCCGGAGACACCCAGCATGCTTGTCCTATATTCTGTCCGTCAACTCTCATTTTTCCTCAACTGGTCACTGCCTAGTGTTAAGGACACCAAGGTCTTAAGGTCCAACTGAAAATATTCTTCATGAAAGATTCATATCATATCCTTCATTTTATATCCTTAAGCCAAGCCAAGTAGTTTCTACTGCTCCCAAGGGCAACTGGGGCAAGTATGGGAGAAAGGCTTACCACCAGCCCATCATCTGTTTGCAAACAAACGTTCCAGTTCGTTTGGCTTGTTTCCTACTTGGATCAAGCACCTTTCCTATGTTTGTGCTTCTGATTGATTAGAATTACATCTTGGATTCATTTGTTCGTGCCGCTTGGACAGGAAAGTGGGAGAGAAATAGGTAGACTACTAATTTCACTTTGAAGTTGGCGTAATTATGGCTGTTCACATACTTGGGCTCATAAGATCTTCCCAGTACCTTGGAAGGAAGCTGTGGTTATCCCTTTTCTTTGCAGTTCAGCAAGCTGTGGCTTGGAAATGCTAACTGACTTCCCCTCATGTTATTGGTAGCAAATGCCAGAGCCTGGACTTGAGCCACCGTCTGCTAACTAGCATTAAATTTATTGCTCCTTCCTCCTGCGTTTCATATTGTTTCTTGCTTGTCTCAATAAAATTCAAAAATCTAGTATCAAGTTTGAAATCCTTTATACTCCAGGAAAATGTGGGTTGCAAAAATGAAACTTTATCTGCTCCACTTTCAACATTAAACAATGTATTTACCTCTTATTTGAAGCTTATTTTCAAATTCCAAAACTCTTTTATCTAACCCCTCAACCTATTTATATCCAACCTCTCTTTTAACATTCGCTGAAATTCCATCTTATCCTTCCCTAACAAGTTACTGTCACAATAAGCTCTTTATTTTAAGTCCCAGATTATAAACAATTTTTATTTTTAGTTGGCATTGACTCATACATTATCTTGCAATGCTTTGTAACTTTTCATGCACACGTAAGACCGGAAGCTCATTGAGGATGGTGGAGTATTTCCTCTCCAGCACAGGCAATAAAGTTTTCTGTAAAACTTTTAAAAGGACATGACAATGAAGTCAATTAATTGTTTTTAATGACCCCAAAAGAAGAATTGGTCTGCGCACAGCATGTCAAACCAATTATGCCCGTATTCCGAGGAACCATTTATAACACATCATTGTTAAGGATGAAGATAGGATTTGATTTAGCCTCAAATAATGATTTTTTTGAAAACACACTAATTTACATGAACATTCTCACTTCCTAGTCATAGTGTACGTTTTCTTTTTTTTGATGTAAATTTTAATCATATTGGAAGCCTCGCACACTTACTCCCTAGGGGTTGCTCAAGCTAACATAATAATGGATAAATGTTATGTTGGTTATTATTGTCATTAGAATTATTTTTTAAAAGATTTTATGTATTTATTTTTAGAGAGGGGAAGGGAGGGAGAAAGAGAGGGAGAGAAACATCAACGTGCGGTTGCCTCTCACACGGCCCCTACTGGGGACCTGGCTCGAAATGCAGGCATGTGCCCTGACTGGGAATCGAACCAGCGACCCTTTGGTTTGTAGGCTGGCACTCAGTCCACTGAGCCACACCAGCCACAGCATCATCATCATCATCATCATCATCATCATCATCATCATCATCATCATCATCATCGCTAGCACTTATTGACTGCTTTTTCTGCATCATGCATATTATCTGATATAATCTTTGCAATAATCCAATGAAGAGCTTCTATCATTATCCCCACATTAAAAAGTGAGACAACTACGGCTCGAGAGAGTTAAATACTGTTTCCAAGATAACAGCTAGTAAGGGCTGGAGCCGGAACTGGAGCCCAAGAAACCTGAGGCAATAGCCTTCCGTTGCGCCTGCTCTTTCACCATCGAGCCCTTCGACTGTTTTCGGTTCAAACATTTTCAGTTCAGCTCAGTATCCTTTAGGCTCTTGCACTAATAAGTAGAGATTTTTTGTACCTTTTTTTCAGTCTTATATTTATTACTGTCTTAGGCTCTCATATTTTGCAGTTTAAGAAATCCTGTTCAACATCTACTCCTGTTTCACTTGTACTTGTAAATAGAACGATCTTAAGATGGAGGCTGTGTTGTATTTCTCCAGGTTTGATCAGGGGAGCTAAACCACCAGCCGGTGTTGACTATACAGACATATTTTATAACTACAGACATATCTCCGTGTATGTTTGACCCTTTGCACGACATTTGGTCCTGTCTGAAACATCCACAGACAGACTTGATTCGTGCTGCCGACTCATCTACCGAACGGCACGTGTCGTGACCAGCTAGGCTACTGAGGCAAGAAAAGTTAGTGTTGGCAATGCAGGCACAACACAATTATTGCAGCAAAAATGTGGTAGCATTTTTAATGATTAATTCTATGGACCAAAAGTAGAAGTAAACATTAGGGGCTGTTTGAACCCGGCAACGCTGGTCTCTGTCTCACTGCTTCCAGTTTTGATGATGTGGGTGTGATGCGGAAGGAGCTACACACTCATCTGGGCCAACAGGGACAGAACCTTGAGGGTCCGGCAAGAGGAAACACCAGGGAAGGTCCATCGCTGCCCTTGCCAAAACGATTAGTCAATAGATAGGTGACAGCGTGTGTCGTCTTCTACAACACCTGGCAGCCTGGTGTCAATCTTCCAAGTATAAAAGTGATTTGGCTGCTATCACATTGCTGCCTTTCAAATATGATACCAAAATGAGTTGTGACCCTTGCTACTCAGATCTATGGAGGGAAAGACATTGTGGGAACCATACTTCCGGCTTAGCTAACTGGAGACAATACAACACCCCTACAAATGTCATGACATGACAGACAAGAGAGAACTGAAACTCTGGTTCGGAGGGACTGCCGGTGACCCTATTGTGTAAATTGGGTTATATTTTCTTGTTATTGAATGCACCCTGATACACTAATTAATACACAGTAGAATGTAAGAGACTCCACCATAAGGAAAGCGGCTTTTTAAAAAAGATAATGGAGTACAGAAGAGAAGTACGGGAAAGTCCAGAACATGGAGACTTCAAGAAAGCTCTGGAATGTCAGTGGAATCCTCGGATAGGACCAGGCACCTATTTCCTGCTTTGGCAGGAGGTTGGCCCAGAGGGCAGAAAAGAAATGTGTTTGTTTCCTTCACATGCATTTGTGCAGAGCCAATATTCTTTGCACTATCATGTTTTTGATTTTACAAATGCACTTCACTGGCTCACACCGCAGAACTCGGAAAGAAACAGCAAAAAATGCATGTGATGGACGGCTCCCCAGGGAAGGGCACTCACAGCGCTGGAATCCACTTTAGTGTGGTCACGTGACGCCTGCTGAAATGTTTTTACTGAATTAAAAGAAAAATGAGGGGCTTTGTTTTTCCCTAAACGTACCAGAGTACAAGACAATCTTCGCTACTACATAAACTTGTCTCTAATATCCAGTCTCCCTTCGGGCTTCCAGTGACCTAATTATTCAAATCCGTACAATAGCGCATTTGGTGAGATGGGTTTGGAAAATAGCAAAGAAAATATATGCACCGAATTATATTTTGGGGATTGTAAGCCTAGAGGAAGTGTTTGCATAACTTAATTGTGTCTTTTCAAAGCATATTCATGGTATTATCTTATTTTCTATTATCTAAATGTATAATTACAACATGTTCATTCTAGCTATATGGGTATATTTTGAAAAGAATACTCAGATGAATACTAATCCCACAAATACATAGTTGATAAGATTTTAAACTGGCAGAAGAGCTTACTTAAGCTCTTTTTCACAAACAAATGTCAATAGTTCTGTATAAATGGCCTTTTTTTTTTCTTGTTAAAATGCCTGTAAGAATGTACTTCTCTTCTGAGAGATATCTAATAGTCTTCAAGGCAAAGAAGGAATTTTAGATTGATTTTTGTCCAGAAATGGCCTCAAGACCACTTACTCAAAAGAAAAGTTTTGTTATCAAACTATTTTCTGAAACATTATCAGACTTTGGGTTAGGAATTCACTTCTGGCTCTTTTTCAAGAGATAATTTTTTATTTAACAAATTTAATTTTTCTGTCCATGCCCCATACTGTCCAGAACGTGTGCCAATCTTTGTATTGGAGGAGGGTTGGAATATTTGACCGTCAACTCATGTCCCGATGCTGGTTGTCCCTCTGAAGCCTCCATCCGCGTAATCGGGTGGCTTTCTCCTCTTCAAAGCCCTACAGGACTCAGTGAGGCTGACTGCGGCATCACCTCATTTTAGAAAAGAACAGGAGGTTCCGATATTTTCTTCTGGTGCTCCAGCTGGCCACCCTGTATACACTCTAGATATGTGTCTGCCACTCCAAAGCTCCCTGGTGTAAGTCCTTTGCATCGCAATTTTTGGCCACTTACAGCTTGAAAAAACAGCCAACGCTTGATTGTAGAAGTAGGCATCCAAAGGGTCGCAGCTTTCAGTTATTAAAAAGTGATGGAAGAAGGCTGTCTAAACTGGACAGAGTTCCAACACCAGATGCAGATTCTGCCTTCCTGGGCGGCTGGGTTCAGTTGACTTTCTGAGTTGAGTAGTGTCTGTTCTGGACTGAATCACACACAAGAAAACATGAAAATGCATTACTCCCAAAGTACTCTTACTACATCCCTCATGTTCCAAAGAATTCAGAATTCACAAGTATAGACGAACTGACTGCATTGGTAATTTACTTTCTGTTTCTTAATCGGTTTAGCTAGAGGTTCATCAATTTTATACATCTCATCAAAGAAACAGCTGTTGGTTCCAATGAGTTTTCCATTCTTTGTTCTCTTCTCCATCCATTGTGCTCTTACCTTTAATATTTCCTTCTGGTGACTTTGAGTTTAATTTTCTCTTCTTTTTGTAGCTTTCCAAGGTGGAAATTTAATAATCAATTGTAGGTCATTTTTCTTTCCTAATATAATTTTTAGAGTTATATATATTTCTCAATAAATACTACTTTAGCTGTATCTCAGAAATTCTCATATGTTTTCATTATCATCACAGAGACATTTTCTAACATTTCTACATCTGCAAAGATGCAGTAGACATACCTTTTCCCATTCATTCTATTCAGTACAGTCACAAATGTTGTACATTATATTAAAAAAAAAACATAACATTCTGAAAAGAAGTGAGCAAACACTAGTCAGTCCAGAAACCTAGAGACCACAGTAATGACAGTAGCCAGGGGTGATACCCAAGGCTTAGTGGCAGTAGCGAACTCCCAGACCCCACCCAACGGTAAGAGAAGCCACCCCTGCGGCCCCGGCCCACTGAATGTCCTCGGAGGGTTATCTAGACTTCCATCCCTATCCTCCAGCAAGCCATGCCTCCTTTTCTTGAAGACAAAGAAATTATTATTTTCAATGAATCTTACAACAGAAAGATGGAGGGAGGAACAGTAGGAAGAGCAAATATATGTTTTGACAGTTCAAACAAAAATTGTAACACTAAGTTGGTCCTCAATACACAGAGAAGAACATTTTAAACGTAGTATTTGCCCTGGCTGGTGTAGCTCAGTGGATTGAGCGCAGGCTGGGAACCACAGGGTCCCAGTTCATTCCCAGTCAGGGCACATGCCTGGGTTGCAGGCCAGGTCCCCAGTGAGGGCCATGTGAGGAGCAACCATACATTGCTGTTTCTCTCCCTCTCTGTCTCCCTCCCTTCCCTTCTCTCTATAAATAAATAAATAAAATATTAAAAAAAAACGTAGTATTTATTTAATATAGTTATAAGTGGAAAAGAACAAAAGAATATAAAGTAAGATAAGGTTCCCATGCTTTATTGTAACTAGTAAACGTTGACATCACTAGACTATGTATACACACACATACACACACATATATGTAACATACCTGAAGTAGTCAATTAAAAAGCTATACAGGTATCCATACACATACATTAATATATAAATACTACATTAATACAGTAATTTTTTTGCAAAAGCAAAAATCCTCTGGATTTCTTTCAGTTCACAACACCAACTACTGTGGGTGTAGTATTCCATTGTGTAAATGTACCACAATCTTTATCCGCTCATTTGCTGATGGGCCCTGGGGAGTGTTGTGCTAAGTGAAATAAGCCAGTGAGGAAATACTGAGTTGAGTGTGGCCTAGTAAAGTTATGAGGAAGCCCTGGCTGGTGTGGCTCAGTGGATTGAGCGCTGGCCTACAAACCAAAAGGTCACCATTTGGATTCCCAGTCAGACCACATGACTGGGTTGCAGGCCAGGTCCCCAGTAGGGGGCGTGTGAGAAGCAACCATACAGTCATGTTTCTCTCTCATTCTTTTTCCCTTCTCCTCCCTCTAAAAATAAAATAAATAAAATATGTTTTAAAAACTGTTGTGAGGAAAACACACAGAAACCTCGTTTAAATTGGAGTTGGGAAGGCCTGTAGGGGGAGCTCTCGTACCCTAACACTCTTGTCCATGACCCCATCACCCCAAACAGAAGAAGAATTTTCCATCTCTAATAGGAAGATGTAACAGGATCTTCCCCTCCCCCAGCAACCACTCAGCCAATGAACACCCCGCCACCCCCCCCTACAGCTCACTTGGTGAAAAACCTCTGCACGGCAAACTCCCACTTTCCTCTAATGGACTCTTTGTTTACAGCAGCCCCTCTGACCTTCCCCTTTCCTCTGTAAAAGAACATCCCTCTCCTTTGTTCTCTGAACTTCTCCTTCCCAAATAAATGCATTTGGCTGAGGAAATAGCTAGCTATCTGTTTAAGGTCAACTAAGTCAAACTTCAAAGCAGAAACATGGCCCAGCAACAGCTGAAGCCGGTGATGGTGAAACAGAGGGACCTAGTAAAGCAAGCGGAGCAACCGGAAAGGAGTTGTTAGTAAGTACTCAGAAAGCTCAGGTTCAACACCAGGAAAACTGAAGGATCAGTGAGGGCAGTGCCAAACCCCTGCAGTCCAGGCTCCAAAGGCTTAGTTGCACTACACAGCTGAATTCTTCTGGAAGGCTCGCCAGCTAATGCTAGGCTTTGTACCTAAGATAACTCTGAGTAGCTATTCTTCGTGGTGGCCTCTCATTATTTAAAAGTCCAAGTTGTCCCTACAGCCTTGATTCTACTTGCAGTCAGTCTTAGTATCAATTAATGTTTTGCTGATCACTTTCAGTGTCGTGGAAAAGGAAACAGAATTTAGAACCTACTACTTCCCCCCAAAATAATACTAGCAGGAGATAGCTGAATAAATATTCTCATCAAATCCTTACCAACAATTGGATAAGATGACTAAGTACCGTTGTTAATTATATTTTACAGATACGAAACTCAAAGAAGTAAATTACCCCAGTTCACATAACTAGTTTTAAGTTGACTCAGGTATTGAATTTGGAGTTGTTCTTCTTCTTGACCTCTTTGGTGCATTTCACAGATTTCTTAAGCTCCTCTTAGTATGCAGGCATGCACACTGTGTTCTGATTAGTTTAAAAGTTAATGAAATTTTTGTCAGTTTTCTACAACTAAGTTACTAATTTCATTCAGGATGTCTCTTTTAAACTACAAATTACTTAAAAGGATGTGAACTAATCCATTCAACGCGTATCTTTTATCAGATAAATTAGGTGAGAATAGAATGCTGAGCAATTAGAACTAAGGCCAGTCCAGATTAGGGCAACGGAGGGCAGAGTGGGAGAAACTCAGAGAGGATGGGGGAAAAGAAATGAGAACATTGAAGTCAATATATAGAAATAAAAGGATAAGGCATATATGACCAATTTCCATTATAGGCAACCTTTATTAAACACGATGACTTTTCCTTTCTTTACTGGTCAGGAGAAATTTTCAGCTACAATCTAGCACCAGTGGTAGGCTTCATGGGGTCACAATCGGCTGTGCGTTGTTACCGGAGTTTTTGAAGATGCCCCGTGGTTATAAAGAGGTGATTGTAAAAGACTGCTTTGAATAACGGCTTTCAATGGCAGTGAGCCACGCTCACTGAGTAGGAGAGCTCTCGGTCAGTGTTTGATCGTTACCAGCAAACTCCTTGGGTTGGCCAGGGCGCTGTAAGTGAATGTTGCATGGCCATTCTCACAGGAGGCTCATAATTGCTTTTTCTTTAATGTTATTTTCTAGGAAAAGAATCATTCTGCAATTCGACCAGTATAATTTAAAATGCTGTGTTAAGAGTCTATAACAACCGAATTTGACTGCTGAGTTAATCTTAAGCAATACTTTCTTTAGCTACCAGTGGGATTTTGCACTTGAAGTTACCATTAAAGACTTCTTTTGTTCAAATCCTGAGAACAGGTAGAATTGTAGGCAGGCATAAAGATTTCTCAGGAGGTGGGAGAAAGATCTGATAAAGTTGTTTTTTTCATGGTTTATACTGAGAGTTGGCTAGGTTGAAATGGTTCTTCAGTTAATCGGGGTTTTCTTGGGGTGCGGCTTTGTTTTGTTGTTTAGCATTATAAATCATTTTATTCAGGTATGATTAACATACAAAAGGCTGTACATATTCAATATATGCAACTTGAGAAGTTTAGAGCTAATGAGCACCTGTAAAACCATTACCCCCCAATGAACATGTTCAGCAACTTCGGGAAGCAGGAGAGAGCAGCCCAGGAAGCAGGAGAGACCTTGCCTCTCTTGGAAGAAAAGGGGTGAAAGGACTCTTGCTGGTGGGCCATGAAAAGGGGCCACATGGTTTTGGATTAACTGGAGATCATGGTGGCGACACAGCGGAAGGTGTTGGAACCGAGGGGCTGCCTGAATCACGGACTTCTACTTCTTTCCCTGAGACATGGTACCCTGGACTGGGAAAAGGGGAGAAGGAAGGACTGTGTGTTTGTGGGTATTCTAGAGAACTTTAGTATTGTAAAGAAGACATTAAGTCATTACTCCAAGCCTGTGTAACTTGTAAATAAATAATCCCTTTCCTTTTCACCAGCCTCTGGCATTGAGAGACGTCTTTCCATTGGCAGCGAGCATAACGAACCCAGTGTGGGGTTGGGGGATCGTTGGGTGTCCCCGCCCTGCTCTGTAACAGCCCCAGGGTTGGATGCCCCTGCTTCAGGGGCTTGTGAACATTAACGCTTTACCTCCTCTGAAGAGAAGTTCACAGGCTTCTCAACCCTGGCTGAGTGACCCTTCTACTACTTCTCTGTGCCGAAGAAATGACGTTCCCATTGAGAAATGGTCACTTACAGGAAAGGGCTTGGTATGTACCTGTGAGAATGGTAGTTGAGACTACAGTCTCTGTGCATATCAGGTCTCTGAAACTGATTTCCTGCATAAAACTGGAAATCTAGAAAAAGCTGTCACATGTGCAACCCTAAATGTGGGCAGGGAATATTTTGTCTTTTGGCCCCCAAACATCAAGTAGTTTTTCTGGAACATCAGCGTAAAGAAGTCATCTGCAGTGTTAAAGCCACCCACAGATGTGGAAACCCTGGGCCAAGAAACTAAGAAAATCAATACCATGAGGATGAGTTTATGAACAAAACTTATGAAATACTCTAATATTCTGCCATCACAATAGAATGTTATCACTCATAACAAATAGAAGAGCTCACACTAGAGAAAATAAAAAGCATGTGGTATTCCACAGTCCCATGCCAATCCGGAGACAAAAGAAAATTCTCCAGTTTGAACACCATCCATGTGGCCCTGACTCTCACCTAAGCCGCGTGGTCCCAAGCCGTGTGGTCCCAAAAAGAGACACCAAATGTCTGCCATGCCTGGATTTAAATCCCAGCGCCAACCTTTCTCTGCAGCCTCATTTCCAGCTCCTCCCACAGTTGGCCATAGCTGCCAGCATTCAGGGCAGGTGTGGCCCTTTGGTGTGGAGCCAATTATCTCCCCCTTTGGGGGCCCCCCTCTTGGCTGCACCCTGTTACAATCTGATTTCAAATGTAAATACAGGTTTTCTCATTGTCAGAACTCTGAGACCCCCGTCAGAGTGAAAACCTCAAGAATGCTATGAATTTCCACATGAGAAGTAGGATCTTATGGGTGTGACTGGCAACTTTTTATCCTCATCTGACTTCTAAATAAACTTTTTGAGTTTTAGACTTGTTTGGGAAACTAATATAAGTTATGATCTATTTTCCTAAAAAAATACTTAGGTATATAATAAACTTTGCACACAATATCACAGTACTCACAGATGACCCAACAGCCATTACTTTACCCCCATGCAGCCATGGAACCCTGGGTAAGAATATTCAGTGATTGCCCTGGCTGGTGTGGCTCAGTGGACTGAGTGCCGGCCCATGAACCAAAGGGTCGCCGGTTTGATTCCCAGTCAGGGCACATGCCTGGGTTGCAGGCCAGGTCCCCAGGGGGGGCTGTGTGAGAGGCAACCACACAAGGATGTTTCTCTCCCTCTTTTTCTCCTTCCCTTCCTCTCTCTCTAAAAATAAATAAAATCTTTTTAAAGAAAGAATATTCAGTGTTTGATAAAGAGGAAGAATTTGGAGTTGTATGAGGAGACTCATACCTCAGCCCTTCCTTGCTTTCCCCCATGTTGGATTTTGGTACCGATATAATGTATCCTGTGCAGATTGTCCAACCACAAAGGGTCAATTCATTTGAGCACACTCACACCTTTTCATAGGTCAAAGAATTTCGTAGTACTATTAACCCATATTCTGCCAGGTGCTGAGAGTAACAGGCTCAAGGTAGTTTACCTAAATATTTATACCAAAAATAAATATGGTAAGAGAAAGCAAAATTTGACATGGTGATACTGTGAAAACAATGATAAGAAAGAAATAAGATAAATCAGAAGTGAGGTTAGTATATAAATACATGTTAAAATTATCTGGTATAGTTTTTAGAAATGGGCTGCAAATGTGGCTTAAGGTTTCTAGCAGCAATTGAAAGGCCTATCTTCTAATATAGCTTAATCCAGGAATATATCTTTTTTTTTAAGATTTTATGTATTTATTTTTAGAGAGGGGAAGGTAGGGAGAAAGAGAGGGAACGAAACAGCAATGTATGGTTGCCTCTCACATGGCCCTCACTGGGGACCTGGCCCGCAACCCAGGCATGTGCCCTGACTGGGAATTGAACTGTGACCCTTTGGTTCCCAGCCCACGCTCAATCCACTGAGCTACAGCAGCCAGGGCCAAATGTAACATTTTTAATATACAGGGTCAGGCAGAAGTAGGTTAGCAGTTGTTCCTATGGAAAATTATGCGATAATGAAAAAATAATAATACCAGAATAAACTCTCCCCTCCGGGTCGCCAACAGACTGCCAGTGAGATTAAAAATAGATTCAAAGATAATGTGGTGCAATAGAGGGAGCACAAAGTTGGGCTTTGGAGTCTATTTGATCTGAGTTTGAATCTTATTTCCACCGGTCACTGTGTGAGCCTTAGTTTCCTCACTTGTTAAATAAACATAAGAGAAATAAATGGGTGGTCAGTAATTGTTAATTTCTTGTCCAAGGGCTCCTATAAATAATACAATAATTTCTGAGATAATATATTTTGGCTTCAACATGGTTGCAGACTTTAGCTAGTGTTCTGGATATGTTTTATAGAAAGTGAATTAGGAAAACCTTACATACCAGGTAGAGGCAGGAGGAAAAAGCTACAGAAGCCAGTTCCTTAGCTGCAACATGTCTTTTCTGCACAGCAGAAGAGAGATAGAGTCAGAAAAGCCAAAAAAAAAAAAAACCCTTTTTTTCTTAGCATTTTACTAACCAGGCCCAAAATAGTCGTTAAAAGGGGGGAAAAAAACCCCACAGACTTCCTTTTAATTAACCAGCTTGAAAAAACAAGCTTATTAATTGGTTTAAAAATAAGTACAGTCTACATCTGACATTTTCAAGACTGTAGTGCGTACTGTTAGGAATGATTATATGTTTACATTTTAAAACTTCACTTCTTTTGACATCAAGACACATTTGTAGAGATGATTTTTTCTTTTTATTTAAAATAATCATAGGATCTATCACGAAAATGTCACTGAAGATATACTACTCATGGTATACCTTAAAATAGTGTTGTGTTATTTTCTCGGCAGCATACATTTAGTCAAATAAAGATGCTAACAATGAAGTTTCTTTTTTATTTAGTTTGTAGTGTACCCTGGACATGCGTCTGAAATATCAGACTGCTGTCAATGAATCTATTGGGTTAAGGTGGCTGTAGGAACAACAGCTGCTTTCTATCTTTTCCTCCCACCCCTGGAATATTAGAGCCAATTTTGTTTCCGTCTTAGGCTGACTGAGATAAAGGTGGAGGTGATGAAGCAAGTTTAAACCAGGCACTGCCGCTCTTCGAGTCCCTTTCCTCCAATAGTGTCAAACCTGCCCGTGCTCTCGGCGTGGCAGATACCTTGTCTGAAATGATGCTTTAGCCTTCTGCACTTGAAAGTTTTGATCTGGGGTAAAAAAGAACAGTGTCATTATTTCTCCTGAAAAAAAAAAATGACCTTCTTCAGGTTATAGACTAGTTTGATTTTTCAAGTGCAAAAAAAATTCATATATTCAAGTGAACACCAAGTCTGTAAAGCCATTGGGATAAATTCAAGATGAAGAACCATAATAGTGAGATACATAGAATCACTGTCTTGATCTTTTGGAAATGAATAAAATAAGGCGGATGTCACCTAAGGATATTCTAGACGTGTGGAAACAGTGTTCAGTGCTAGGTTTGGCTCCGGTGTTATTGCTTCTGTGTTTGAAAGATAAAGTTTACAGTGCAACTCATTCTTGATTGTTCAAGATAATTATCTAAGAATATTCATGTCCTTCTACAGACTTTACCTATATTTTGTCCACTTTACTTAAGATTATTATCTGCACCAGGAAACAGATTGGAATGGAAGTGATTAGCATTAAATATAACAGTTTCAGGAGCGGTTCCTTGAATCCTTCAGCCTTGACCGCACATTCTAATTGACTGGGGAGCTTTTAAACACACCCACTGCCAGGCAGCTCCCCGGTCCAATGAAATCAATTTCTACAGGTAAAACCCAGGCAACAGTAAATGGCAAAAATTTCCAGCTGACTGCAATGCGCAGCCAACGGAGAACCTTCAATCAGTTGCACCTCTAGCAGCAAGCGGCCAGCTCCTGTCATTTATAATTGTCTCATATATTTTTATGCCTACCATCCAAACGACGGTTTCTGTAATGGTCAAACAATTAAGCTGAGGTGGTTATAAATGACACTTCCAGAGTTCAACACACATGTTTAATTCCTTTGATCCAAGGGATAATGCACAAATGAGTAATTTTAGATTAAATTATTTATTTAATGTTTATTCAATCCATTTGGTCCCAGACAGTACATAGTGCTGTTTTCAGACAAACGCTACTGCAGTGGTAAAGCAGTTGGCCACTTGAGAGCTGTTCTCTTGGCCTGGATTTGTTCATTGGAATCCTGGCCTCCTATCGGTATAGACCATTTAACCCTCACTTTCCCATTAGTCTTTCTGCGTGCTGTCATTGGCAGTGTGCAGTCTGCTGATGAGGCGACAGCTCATCACGTGACCTAACTCTGCACTGTTGTTTCTGTAAATGATGATCACAAGAGCGGCATACAAGTGTCATGCAGATGATTTTGTGGCTAACACCGTGGTCTGGCCAGGGCGGCCAAAGGGGTGGGGGATTGGAACAGCCACACACTCACTGAGCAAACCAATCATGACATTTTGTGATTCATGCAACATTTTTGGTTCACTCTGCCGCATGTACGTTTGTCTTAAGAACCTCACCTGTCTCTCATATCTCAACCTACACCTTCCCAGCCCAAAGCATAAGCCAGAGTCATGTGCTCGTGTTCTCTAAGAAGGTATTTGAGAACTGCCCATGTCGTGTTCTCTTCTGCAATAAGTAAATGAAACTGTTTGCTTATATAATGTTTCTTCATTTGAAAAGAATTTGCTCTGCTTTGTCTTCTATGGGAGACCACTCTGCGTGGCGTGGGCCCAGCTCCCACTCGTTGGAACCAGTGGAGAGAGCAACACATGACCCATGCCCATGGACAGGTTCTCCTGTGGAGAATCAGGCCTGCATTGTACTTGCTTTTTGCTAAAATCCCTCGCCCTGAATTGAGGCAGCAAGGGTTTACTGCGACTTCCTAAAAATCCATGCTAAAACCTTTCAAGGATGAGTGTAACCAGTTCAACCGCTTTCCCCTTTACATTTGCAGATATCCTCCTTTTTTTTTAAAGATTTTATTTATTTATTTTTTTAGACAGAAGGGAAGGGAGGGAGAAAGAGAGGGAAAGAAAGATCAATGTGTGGTTACCTCTCATGTGGCCCCCACTGGGGACCCGGCCTGCAACCAGGCATGTGCCCTGACTGGGAATCGAACCAGCAACCCTTTGGTTTGCAGCCCACGCTCAAACTACTGAGCTGCACCAGTCAGGGCATCAAACATCCTCCTTTCTTGATGTAATGAGCAACATCCTCTCCTTTGTTATCTGTAAAAGGTAATCACCTGCAGTGATCCTATGCATAGTCAATGAGGACCTGTGCATAGTAAATGAAAACCACCCTCAATGTAATGTGTCCAGAAAAACAATAAAAGCCTATCCAGGGAGCACTTGTGGGCTGGCTCTCTCTCAGAGAGTGGGTATGCCTTTCCTTTTCCTCCACAGGACTTGGTAGTCTGTGTCTCGTCTCGACCTTAATGCTGAGGACACTGCAGGCCAGTATCCACATCAGCTGTCATGTGGAACAGGGACCCAGGGCTACGAGCGGCGGTCAACACACCGGCTTGGTTGGAATGCATGCATTAGCCCAGGTAAGTAAGGGCCGCGGACACAAGTTCTTTTTCTGTTAGGTCACAGGGTGTGCTGGATTTCAGAGGAAAAGGTTTTTCTTTGTAGGTTGCACTCTCTTGAGAATGCTTTGCAACTTCTTTAGTAAGCAGGAGCCTTGCTGTTTCTCCCAAGCATCTGCCGCAATCTCGTGGGCACGGGTCGAGCAGTTAAAAGCCACAAGGGCGCTCGCCACTGGAAGTCACCCGTGACAGGATGAGCTGGACGTGGAGCAGGACAGAATGCTAGGTTTCCCACCAGCCGCAAGCAAAAGTCCACACAATGAGAGGCACACTGTAAAAACACTCACAAACCCATCCCCCATGGCATAACCCCCAACTAGGTCTGGGCTTTGGGGGAGAGAGCAAAGATTTTCCCTTTAATCAGCTTTAAAAACAGCAGCTGGTTACAGGGATATTTTAAAAGCATCTCAGCAAACTTTTTCTTGTAAGCCGCCTATTGCGGTCCTTTCAATTTTGCCTTTTCCCTCCGTCCACCTGCATAAGGGAAAGTGGATAGTAAACGAGTGTTTCGGTTTCGACTGGACTCTGAAGATCGCTTTCCAGAAGAATTTAGTGTTAGTCACAGGTTTTGTATGAGAGTTTTTGACATTCGCCAAGCTCCAAAGACAAAAGGCACTTCTTCCCCTCGGCCGGAGAAATCGGGTGTTCCCACGTGAGTCGGAGCCTCGCGAGGGTGTCTGGGATCAATTCCCGAGACATGCAGGGGCCTTACAGGGACCTCCAACACCACTTAATCTAACTTCTGGCTCGTCTGGGAAGCACCATATAAAGGTTGGTCACCTAGCGCTGTGAGCCCCCCCTCACTGTCCTAAACACTGGGGGAGAACCCGAGACCCATAAGCGGGGTGAGGGTACTCGGGAACTCCAGTACCCCACCCTGACTGTCTCACCAATAGCACATTTTGACCCACTACACTCTCCTCATGAGCAAGAAACAGGATCCGAGGGTGCAGATGGAGTGAAAAGCAAAACTGAACCTGGTCTTATAATCGCCGTACTTGTGGCACAAGGAATTTCAAAAAAGTTCATTTATTAAAAAGAAATTTTTTTTGAAAGGTTTCTGAATCCTCTACCATGGGGAGCGGGCTCTCTAGGAGCAATTTTTTCAGTTAATTCATCAGCTTTTTAAGGCTGCGGAATGTCTCCCTGATAAAGGGATCTTTACACTTAGAAAAAGTTGGGCAGAAGTTGAAATAACACCAGGTGCTGTGAGATAAGATTCTAAGGCTAGTGTCTCACTCCCTCCTTTAGAGGATTTAGTTTGAAAATACTGATTTGCTTGAATTTTGCTTTTGTTTCAAAATATTTGCTAAACCTCTGGTAAATAGAATGAAATCTCTAATGTTATATCATAAGGATTCTATTCAGAAAGAATTTAAATTGATCATTTAAAGAAGGACAAAGGTCTCACTTCCCTCAGACAGTAAAAAGCGCAGGAAGAAAAATAATTAGAAAATGTGTCTTTTAACCACTCTGAATCCTCCTTGTTTATGCCGGAGCCGCGACCCTTTATTGTAAAAATGAAATATCGGTGTACTGTCTCCCGGGGAGAACTAGCCCTTCTCCACGGAACACTAAGCACCATTTTTTAACTCGGTACCTGTAAACACTAATCGTTTCCTTGGGGAAGAACTGGCTATTCTCCCAGAGGGAACGTTTAGTCAATCAAGTCACAAAAGGCCCTTGGCACATAACCACTTTTGTCTAAGACATGTTTTGGGCAGAGCACCCATCTTTCCCACTTTCCTTGCAAACTCTGAACCTAGAAAATATCAGGTCCTGAGAAGAGTTAAAGTAATTAATTCTGCTCAAACTCATTGCAGCTTGCAGAAACAGCAGGGGGCCTGTGTTTCCAAGCAGACACTAACTCAGGTGCTCCACAGGCCCCTCCCCTCACTGGGGAATCAGCAGAGAATGTTAAAACTTGAGGCCTTCAGCCACTTACAAGAAATCAAGACAAATCTGGCCTGGGATATATTGCAAAAAAAAAAAAAAAAAAACTACCCAGGCTTTCTTAGAAAAATGGGGAATTTGGCATAAAACAGGATATCCCCTATAATTCAACAGGTCAAGCAATTGTTGAAAGAGCTCACCAGACCTTTTAAAACATTATTAAACAAAAAAGGAGGAGTCAGGAAATATCCCCCCAGGAATTTAACCATGCTGGCAATATATACGTACAATTTTTTGATTTGTGATGATAATTTAAAGTCACCCATAGACAAATACCTCGTGCAAAACAGGCCTGCAGTCCTGTTACAGAACAGGGCCAGGGACACCCAACGATACCCCAACCCCCCACTAGGTTCGTTATGTCCACTGCCAATGGAAAGACGTCTCTCAAAGCCAGAGACTGGTAAAAAGGAAAGGAATTATTTATAAGTTATACAGGCTTGGAGTAATGACTTAATGTCTCCTTTAAGATACTAGAGTTCTTCGGGATACCCGTTCTCTAGAATACCCACAAATGCACACAGTCCTTCCTTCTCCCCTCTGCCCAGTCCAGGGAACTGTATCTCAGGGAAAGAAGTAGAAGTCCGTGATTCAGGCAGCCCCTCGGTTCCAACACCATCCGCTGTGTTGCCACCGTGATCTCCAGTTATTCTAAAACCATGTGGCACCTTTTCATGGCCCACCAGCAAGAGTCCTTTCTCCCCTTTTCTTCCAGGCAAAGTATCTCCTGCTTCCTGGGCCGCGTGGCAAAAGGAGCCACCTAAAGCCGTGCGGTCCTCTCTCCATCTCTCAGGCCGAGGGATCCCCACTCCTCCAAAGCCTCGTGGTCCAAAAAGAGCGTTATAGCTGCCATGCCTGGGTTTAAATCCCCACGCCAGTCTTCCTCTGCCGTCCCATTTCCGACTCCTCCTTCAAACAGCTACAACTGCCAGCACTTCATATTCTTCTAGCTGTATTGGGCTGCCATGTTAACTGTGGGCAGGTGTGGCCCCATGGCAGAGAGCCAATCATCTCCAAGCTTTCACGCAGGCGCTGTGTCCAGGGGGAGTTGCCTCTCAGCTACATCCTGGGTGGAAGTAACTTCCATCCCCCTGGCTCAAAGCAGCTTTGCAGCTATTTAACATACCTATGAAACCAGTTAAAGGCTATAGATATGCTAAATGACCCTGCCAGAGGTGAGCTGCAAAGCTGCTGCTATACAAAACAGCTCTGCATGGCCCTGCTCCAGGAGTCCCATCCTGCCCCCAGTTCAGACTTGTGGGGGTGAGGACATCCTATATATATATTTCTAATATTTCCTGGACACCTTGAGTTCTGGACCCCATTACAAATCCTCATTTGGGTCCCCCCTCTTGGCTGCACCCTGTTACAGTCCCACAACCCTTGTTCTTATACAAAGACCCATTAGGGGAAGGAAGATGGGAAGGCCCAGTTGCACTATTAACTTGGGGAAGGAGGGTATGCTTGTGTTTTCTCTCCAGAGGGATCCTTGGAGCCACTGATGAAGGAGGGGAAAGCCATGTCATAGAAAAGACTTCCCTGGTGGCGACCCACCTCCGCCCCATTGGGAGGGACTCTCTCAATCCAGGACTCTCCAAGCTGAAGTGGAATTCCATCCCATACTCCTGGAGCAATAGTCAAAATCACCTGAGAGGGACTTTTTCTACCGATTTAAAAGACACATTGATAAATTCCAGCTAGAATTATATCAGTGGCTGCAGGACATTCAACACTTAACCAAGCAAGAGGTTTTTGAACCCTCCGTGACAATCTTGGCTGACTAAGCCTTAAAAACTGGTTCAATGGACTGAATTTATGAGTTTGGGTCAATGGCAGCCCTTGGGTGCCTCCTTGTCTTAATCCTTATGTATGCTTTACGATGTATATAGAGGTTGTTTGCTTAAGATTGCTTTTAGGAACAGCAAATCGTAGGTTTCACAGGCTTAACTACAACTGCATTCACAAACAAAGTGGGAAAGATAATGTTGGCAACCGCCCTGCCTGGTTTCAGAGACTGTAACCCGTCCCACCCCCGTGGCTAAGGCTGAATGAGGCACCTTGGGACCCTAAGCCACTGAGGAGATGAAGCTCATCTCTCTGGCAGGAGCACCACCTCTGCCCACTTTACTTCACCCTGCCTGGCCCCCAGTGCATGATCTGTTAGCCAATGACAGGTAAGATTCCTCAAGGGAGGGATGACCTAAGACAGGCACGATCATGAGTGGGCCCTCAGGGAAGGACTTTGGCGGGGGTATAGAAAAAGGTGGTGATAAACCCTTGCCCCTCGGCTTTGACATAGCCTAAATCCTCATTCTGTCTGCAAGAAGTCTCCTAATCTCTTGACTGCCTTACTTCCCCTGCCAGACTTAAGCCTGAAACAAAGTTGGAGGTGGCTGCAGCCCTGTGCTGGAAAGGGCAGGTTCCCCTGGGTGATCAGGCCTAAGAAAAAATGCATAAAATCCTGTGAAACCTGCTTTGCTAATACCCTCAATTTAAAAGGTAAGGGTCCAAGACTGAAATGAGTTTGTTTCCCCAAAGTTTTATGGCCCTTTAGCTATCCGAACCTGATTCTAAATAAGTCCTCATAGTTCTTTGAATGTTACCTATTGCTTGATCATTACTGCCTGACAATGACTGATGGGCTTAATATGAGAACGTGGGTCTTTGGGAGTCACTGGTTGGTTACTGATTATAATAATATTCTGTGTACTTTAATGCATTTGCAGATTTTCCCAGGGTTGTGTGAGAGACCAGCAAATAGCAAGCTTTGTGGGATCCATAGCGATTCTAACTAAAAACAAGGTGGGAGATGTGGGAGACCGCTCTGCGTGGCGTGTTTCGTGTCTTGTGTCTCATGTCTCAACCATAATGCCATGGACACTGCAGACCAGCGTCCACAGCAGTCTTCTGCATAGCACTTATAACGCCTGAAATAGTTTTAAAAGATTTTATTATTTTTAGGGAGAGGGGAAGGGAAGGAGAGAAACACTGTGGTTGCCTCTCATGCACCCCCTACTGGAGACCTGGCCCAGAACTCAGACATGCATCCTGACTGGGAATCGACCTGGTGACCCTTTGGTTTGCAGGCTGGCACTCAATCCACTGAGCAACACCAGCCAAGGCAACACCTGAAATATTTTAAACTTGTTGGTCTCTTATTATCTGTCTCTTCTCACTGGAATATAGTTGCATTAAGGCAAGATCCTTCAATATTTTACTCACGTCTGTGCCTGCAGTTTCTAACGTCTGCATCATAAAATAGGGGTCTTGGAGCTCGCAGGGCAATAAATATTGAATTAATAAATTAAGGCTAAATTAGAAAAGCATTCTCTTAAAAGTTTCTTTGTATGGGGGGTTATGTAGATTTTTTGTTTGTTCTTAATTTGCTTGAAGGGGGTAATAAAATGGACTTTTGTCCCACCATGGGGCAAAAAACAGTTTACAGATGTGAGTGTGCAAAATAGTTTCTTCTCATATTATTATTGTATTATTTTTCATACAAATGAATGTAAACCTACTTTTTCCTCTGTACATAAATATAGAATATAAATATATGTATGGAGAGAGACTTCTTTCACTGAGTGGGTAGTATTCTGGAGTCATAACTATCACCAAATGGAGAACTGTCAGAAATACCAAAAACCAAACCAAAACCCCATAATGCAAACGAGGTGGAATTTATTATAGAGCAAGTGAAGTATGCACAGCAGATAAATGAAATGACGTGAATGTAGTATGAAAAAGAGGAGGCTCGATAAAGTGGTTCAACTCTGATGAGGTCATCTGAATTCCCCCTGGCTTTCAGGAGACAGACTTTAGGGGACTCCAACTGACAAAACAGATACTGTGAGCACTGTATAGAGAATTGTACCAAAGGGTCACTGGTTCGATTCCCTGTCAGGGCACATGCCCGGGTTGTGGGTCAGGTCCCCAGAAGGTGGCGCTTGAGAAGAAACAACACATTGATGCTTTTCTCCTGCTCTCCTTCCCTTCCCCTCTCTCTAAAAATAAAATCTTTTTTTAAAAAAGGACCAGCGTTTCATAGCTGAAAACGGCACAGTCCCACTCTTGGGCTCCACCAGCCACAGGCAGCTATGTCCAACTAGAGTCACCATTAGCTGACCCCAAACAGTGCCTGGGGTCCTGTGGCCCACCCTCTAGGCAAAATTCTGAAGGCAAATATTTAGTGAGAAAGGAAAAGCATCTTTATTTAAAAGCTACATAATTTTGGAATAACAGCTTTCCACATGCATTAGTCACTTAAGCCTGTCAATTAAGGCTAAACTCATTAACTCCTGAGTTCCCCCATCATTCCCCATTAATTTGTAATTATCTTATTTCTATAGGGTTAGTTTACAAACTACAACAACGTAAGATACAAAAGCTACACTATGTGGGAAGATGGGCAGGCTTCTGCCTCAGAGCCTCTAGAACATCCAAAGAAAAACCACCCTGCCACCCTCTGCCAGGCCAGCCCGACCCTGGGCTGTGCCCGGAGCTCCTTCTCCCACCCGGCTTACCGTGCTTTGGGAAATGCAGGCAGCTGCAGCAGGATCACCCAGGCATCCTCGAGGAAGAGAGTCTGAGAGCTAGTCTCTGCCCTCTTATTTCAAATCTCCTGGCCCATAATTCCATGCACTCTGGAGGCATTCAGCTTCTCAGCCAATCCCATCCTAGGCAGTTTACCATTGCCTCAGGCAACCTCCTCCTGTGCCCTCTCTCCTGCTGCCCACTGATCTGATCAGAGCTCTCTGCATCATTGGGGACAGATTCAGATCAGCCTGGGACCAGCTGCAGCTGCCCACTGCCTTAGAATTTAGGAGACGTGTGCCTGTGGGGGCAGATGTGGGGGGACAAGAAGGAAAGGGAATGGCGCAGGCTGCTCCCCACAGGGAGAGCTGATGGGCTGGGTCCTTAGTCTTGAGGGTTTTCTCTCTCTTAGGTGGGAATCTTAGGGGGATCTCGGGAGGGTCTAAGCAGAGCAGACACATCAATTCCCCAGGTGTGTCCTGTCAGGGACATGGTCTCTTCTGATGGGTCAGTGACAGGGCAGAGGGTCCTTAGTCATTGCAGTTGGCCCTGGTGTTGCCCACCTGGTTTTGCTGTTTTGGGGGGCCTGGCACTGAAACACCACTGAGGCCCAGATGTCATGTCTGGGGGGAAAAGCTGGGGGAGGAGAGGTCACCATGGGGGTGGGGTCCTTGTGTTCCCAGTTTTGCCCCTTGGCAGGCACTGGGGGCTTTTTGGCTCTGGGGACCCTCTGCACCTAGCTGTCAATCGCTGGGCCACTGTGTTCAGCCCTCCGTGTCAGTTTCCCTGTTCCACTTGCCTAGAAACTTTCCTAGGTTCTTGCTACTGTGCCTCACCTAGCAATGGACAAACTGGAAAAATAAATGTAGCAGGATAGTACCTTGCTCCCAGCGTGGCCTTCCCTCTGCAAGCACATCACTAGTTTTGTGGTTTAAGACCAGCGGTCCCCAACCCCTGTTAGGAACCAGGCCGCACAGCAGGAGGTGAGCAAGCAAAGCTTCATTCCCATTACCACCTGAACTCTGCCTCCTGCCCCACCTCCAGTTTTTCCACGAAACTGGTCCCTGGTGCCAAAACAGTTGGGGACCAGTGATTTAGACCCATTTAGAGGAGGAACAAGGGGACAGAGACCAGCCTCAGGTAACTGCCACGCAAGGACAGGACAGGACAAGCCCTGATAGGGCAGCTCTTTGAACTGCCTGTCCAATTGTTTGGCTTTGTTTCCTGAATAAACTTTGTCTCGCCATTTCAGTTCTTGGCTCTGAATCTTTCTGAGCAGAACTGAAGGACTGAGGCCTCACTCTGCCTCCCTAGAGGGATAAATGGGTGACTTCCAAATGAGCACTAAGAACAGTGCTTGGCACGTAGTGATATGTAAGTGTTTATTCATGCGGAGGTTTGGGAACAATGTACTGGGAACTCCTTGACCTTGACCTTATCTGGGAAGCACTTGGTCTGCCCTTCCATTCTAAATGGTAGTTTTGCTGGATAGAGTCATCTTGGATGGAGGTCCTTGCCTGTCTGTGATATGGAGATTGTTTTGAGCTAAAGGCAATTTTAGCCAAAGCTCAGGAGAAACTTCTGTCTCCCACCCTTAACCACTTACAAGAATTTGAATTAGAGGCCTTGCCCATGAAATATTATCAGTCATAAGCTTTTTCACCCACCTATGGGGCAGGGCAAACTTTTATGTACTAAACACCCACTCCTGTTATCATCTGAGGGGCACGACCCCACCGCAGCTCAGAATGTCCTATGAATCTCTGACTCCCCCATGTATGCAGGGCTCCCATACATATGTATGTTTTAAACTTGGTTATTTTCTTTTTTAAATTTTTAGTTGTTGCTCAATTACAGTTGTCCCCATACTTTTTTTATTGTTGTGCAGTAACAGTTGTTCCCATTATCCCCACCACCTTCACCCCCTGCTCTCCCCAACCTCCCCTCCCCCCCCCCACTGCTGTCCTTGTCCATGGGTCCTTTATCCGTGTTCCTTGACTTGACCCTTGCCCTTCTTTCCCCTGTTACCTCCTCGCCCCCTCCCCTCCAGTTACTGTCAGTTTGTTCATTATTTCTATGTCTGGTTCTATTAGATTTGGTTAGTTTCTCTTGCTATTCTGTCTCATGTGTATTTGATTACTACACCAGCCAGAAGAACCTTGAGGGTAGAGAAATATCTGTTCCTCCCTCACAGAGAAAAATAATCAAAAACTGGTATTTATTTTACCTGTTTATTGGCTAATGCTTATCATAGGAGTTTCTTAACTGGCTATTTCAGTCTTCCCTTTCTCATGTGTTTTCAAAACATTTTATGATAACTCACCTAGTGGAATTGCCTTCGCCCTGTGCTCTTTCCGTGGATTGTCTGTTCTCGATCTCCTTCTCAAGCTTCAGTGAGCAATTCTTCACACGGCAGTTTTTGAAGTGGCAACTCAGGCCACACTAGAGATTTTTATATTTACTATACATTTGTTTTACTTTATTTTATATTTGCTATGTTTTTTATTTAGTATAATATTTACTATATTTGCTATACATTTACTAAAAATTGACTATATTTTATATTATTAATATATACTATACATTACTGTATAATGTCTTGTATATATTACTAATATATATTTATATTACTAGTACCAATGGCTAGTAAAATATTTATGTTACTAATATATACTATATTTTAATAGTATGGTATATTTTATATTTATATCACCAATATAAATATATGAATCCAGTAATATATTTAGTAATAAATATATAGTAATCCTATGGATTACTATATATTTATTACTAAATATATTAACTATATTTTATATTTATTTTAGTATACTAAGTAGATAAACTCTTCACTGGAATGAGAAAGTTAAGTAGTTAATCACTTAAGTGTTTAAGTTACTCATTCTAGGGCAGAGTTTTGGCTTTGCATTAACATAAGTGAGAAGCTATTAAAATGTTTGTCCCAAACCAGAAAAGGAAGTTTTTCTAATGGTCCACCATAATTCCCATCAAAATAAGCAAACTGACTAATTATAAATTCCAGTCGATCTCCCCTCTGGAAAAGCTGGCAATGGTGAAATAGCAGTTGCTCTCACTACACTTTTAAATCTGGGTCATCTTAGCAAAGGTCCAACCTCCTACAAGCTACACAGAAATGGATTAAAATTTTGGAATCAATTTAAGCAAAATCCTGAAACTTTCTTTTTTTTTCCATTGGATGGTTTATTGATACCATGGGTTGGTGGTGACAAGGTGGTGACTGCTGTCTGTCATGTGTGCTGCGGATCCTGGATCGTCTGGAATGTGCTTGCAGAAGATCCGAGGGGCAGTCCACCTCTGGCTCACCGCGATCGCCTACGACGGAAAGGGCGGCTGTTAGTATGGATTAGCAGTTGTACAGACACATCACCGAGTCATACAGTGGGATATCTAAGTAGCTGATGGCCAGGTCTCCTGTGCCGTCAGTTCAGGCAGGCAACCTGGGGGCAATGGGACAGTCCTGGATGTGTACTCCCCCCGGGGCCACCTGGGTCATTTGGGCAGTGGGCAATCAGCACTGCTTGTGGACCTCAGACCTGGGAACTGGAATGGCTGGGTGCCAATGGGTCCCTGAGCACTTGGGGCCTTCTTCTGGGTTTCACCACTGCTCTCTTGGTGCCTTCCCTACGGTTAGTAAGTGAGTGTCTTTGAGGGGATACCTGCCTCTTCCTGCTCTTCGGAGGTGGTGAGCCGCTCCCTGGCGCAGCAGCCGTAGTCATCCATTTGAATCTTCTCTTAATGTTCTTCAGGAGTGAAGGCTTGTTTCTTTTAAAGTTAGGGTTGCGGTAGATCATCCGTCTTCTGGTTCCTGGACGGCAAATGGAGTTTCTTGGGCGAATTTTGCAGAATCCGTAGAGATTCATCAGACGGATGAAAGTCTTCAGGCTGTCGGATTCAAAGATTTTCTCCGCGCCCTTGCGGCTGAGAACTTGCCTCTGGAAAAGATCGACCTCGATGATCACAGTGTCTCCCTTGAGACTCCAGTGCACGGAAGTGAAGGAGTCGTCTTCCACTATCCCCCAAAGTTTTTTGGGGAAGGGCAGCCGGAAAAGACTGTTGCTTCCTTCAACTTCGGTGATACCTTCCTTTGAATCCTTAAGTTTCAGGTTGTCTTCAGGGCTTGGATCCTGGCTCGGAGCTTGGTCCCTATTCATCTCTGAAGCCCGCCTTGGATCCACAGAGGAATCTGGGGATGTGTCAGCTTGGACCGTTATTGGTGGTGCTCTATCATCTGATGTGGCCGGTGTGGCTTCGTCCATCTCATCAGAATCTGAACTAGACATGGCTGTGCTCTAGAATAAACAGCCTTTGCCACACAGGGTCTTACAACTGAACACTACGGTCAGACGCCCAGTATAAACTGTCCTCAAAGTTCTAGAGTCTCGGTTGGGGAGCAACCAGCTGCTGAGGTCACAGTGCTCCCTACATCACATGTCTTGTGATGTCACGAAGGTGGCTCACAGCTGGTCAGGACAGTGGACACTGGCCAGGTGTGGAGGTCCCCAGCTCCATTTTCGGAAAGTACAGGAAAATAGGGTTCAGGTGGCCAGAAGGGGCCCTCCTCTGCCGCGAGGCCCACCGTTTCCTGCAGCTGGGCGGCTGCATTGAGCAGTCAGGACCCGACTCACTCCCACTCCTAGGGACGGGGGGGGGGGGGGGCCTGTTGATGGCCTCTTTGATTGCTCAAGGGCGAGACCCTAGTTAGTCCTAGTTCGGCTACCTGCAGGACTGCCTGGGTCATATGGCCCCTGGCAGACTGTACTTCCCAGAAGATGGTGGTTGGTCAGCCTCAGTTGGAAGTCCCCCTCCCCCCCCCCACGGCTTCCTGCTTTGGTCTCTTCCAGCTGCCCCACGAGGCTGCTGGGTCCTGCTCACGTGGGCCCAAACTAAGAGTCCTGGTTTCTTACCCTGGGTCAAGTTGTCCCTATAGTAGGGCTCTGCTAAAATATTTAAACTTTGTGACACCTCATCTGTAAAATGTGGGTACTAATGCCACCTACTGCATAGGACTGTTTCCAGGGTTACAAAGATAAATAAATAATATAAATGAAGCCCTTCTTACATTATCTGGAACAGAGCAAATGCTCAATAATTGTCAAATATTTCTAAGTCATGAGAACAGATTCCAGAAAAGAGGCCAAACTTGTTTCTTAAATTCTACATCCTCCCTGACCTAACTTTCCTCTGGAGCCATAATGAGTTCCTGATGTCAAGAACAGCTGATGAGATTCAATGTGAGTATAAAAAGTTGGATTTTTCATATCTCATTTTAAAAGAAGAAAAGAAAATGCCAATGAGGGGGTTTCTTCTCCTTTTTAAAAAGGCAAAACAAAGTAAGTCATACAAATCACATCATTTCCTTATTTTATTTTATTTTTATTTTTTTAATAATTACTTTATTGTTGTTCAATTAGTTATTTGCATCCTCTCCCTTCCCCTCCTCCCTCCCCC
>PVJI01017840.1:0-34699 GCA_004026765.1 Micronycteris hirsuta | reverse complement strand
TCCCCACCCCGCGCCACAATCCCAAACGCTGGGGGTGGACCCCAGAACCACAAGCCAGGTTAGGGTACTCGGAAGGTCCGATACCCCCTCCCTGACTGTCTCACCAACAGCACATTTTGACCCAATACACTCTTCTCACTAGCAAGAAGTAGGATTTAAAGGTACAGATGCAGTGAAAGCAAAACTGAAACTGTTTTTTTAATCGCAATGCTTGAGGCAGGAGGAATTTCAGAAAAGGTTCTATTATTTGTTAAAATTTTTTCCTTAAAGGTTTCTATGAATCCTCAACCATGGGGAACAGGCTCTCTAAGGAAGAGAAGCAATGTTTTTGGCTAATTCAGCAGCTTTTTAAGGCTCCTGGATGTCTCCCAGATAAGGGATCTTTAGATTTGGAAATATGGGAAAAAGCAGGGCAGAGAAACCCTCATAATCAGGAAAGCTTAGACAAAAAGAGAAGGGACCAATGCACGCCAGCTAGGCCCTTCCCATGGATCGCCCCAGCTGCAGCGAGAGTCACAGCCCCACCGGGTGAGCCTAGCTGGGGCCAGGTGTGTGCACACTCGCAGCACAGCAGAGCCAAGTCTCTCAGCCAAGGACGGGCAGCGGCAGGTGGGGGTGGGGGGCCGTTGGTCCCCCTCGCAACCCCTCCTCCCCATGCTCTCAGGGAGAAACCTTTCCCCGCGCCCAGCGCCAGGTGCTGTCCGGACCTGCCGGGTCCGCCCTGGGGCTTCGGTTCCACATGGCACCTCGCCTTGGTGGGTGCCTAGCAACAGATAAAACTGGCACAGACAGCATGTCTGGAAGGGGAGTTCCATCCAGGTCATCCCTGAGACTGCAGCCCCCGGCTTTAGGTGGTTGCCAGTGTGCTTAGTTTTGAAAAAGGGATTTCTATTTTGCTTACTTTTCTATAACTGGAATACGGGGCATTTCTCAACCCCGAAAAGGTGTGTAGTCTCTTAAATGTTTTGGTCTAAATGGGCAAGTTGGACAAATTCGACCTCATGTCCTTCCTGCCCCACTTAATATCTGCAGCAGGGACCTCCTCACTCTGGGGAATGCAAACCACCCTGCTCTCTGCTTTAACCCCAGAGGACTGCAACCTCAAATAATTTGGCAAACAGAAGTTACTCACTATCCCCCAGGAATTTAACCATGCTGGCAACATATACGTACAATTTTTTTAATTGTGATGATAATTTAAAGTCACCCATAGACAAACACCTTGTGCAGGCTTGCGGGCTCTCACCCTTTGGTCTTATACAAAGAGCCATTAGGGGAAGGAAAATGAGAAGGCCCAGTTGCACTATTAACTTGGGGAAGAGGGCGTGCTTAGTTTCCTCTCCAGAAGGACCTTTGGAGCTGCCAGCGAAGAGGATGAAGCCGTATCACAGAAAAGGCTTCCCTGGTGGTGACCCACCTCTGCCCCATTGGACTCTCCTGTTCCAGGATTCTCCAGGCTGTGCATCACCCCGCTCCAGTGGAACTCTAGCCAGCACTCCTGGAGCGATATCAACATCACCTAAGAGGGACTTTTTCTACCAATTTAAAAGGACAAATTGATAAATTGCAGCTAGAATTATATCAGCAGCTGCAGGACATTCAACAATTGACTAAACAAGAGGTTTTTCAAACCCTCCGTGACAATCTCGGCTGGCTAAACCCAAAAAACTGGTTTGATAGACTCAACCTGGGAGTGCGGGTCTTTGGAGCTGCTGGTTGCTTCCTGATAATGCTTTGTGTACTTTGATGCATTTGCAAATTATTTTCCCAGGAGACCAGCAAGCAGCAAGCTTTGTGGGGTCTGTAGTGGTCCTAACTAAAAACAAGGGGGGAATATAGGGAACCTATATGTATGGCATGGCGAACGTAGCCCAGCCCCTGACTTGGAAAACCGGTGGGGAGCGAGTCCATACACAGGACCTGAGCCCACGGATGTTTTCCTGTGGGGAATCAGGCCTGCATTGTACCTAGGCTGCTTTGGGGCTTGCTTTTTGCTAAAACTCCCTCACCCTGAATTGAGGCAGCAAATCTTTAGTGCATATTTTTAAAATAACTTCCTAAAATCTGTGCTAAACCTTCCAAGGAGGAGTGTAACCAGTTCAACCACCTTTCCCCTTGCATTTGCAAATACCCTTTTTCTTTGTAGTAACTAGCAACTTCCTCTCCTTTGTTATCTGTAAAAGGTAACCACCTAAAGCGAACCTGTGCATAGTAAATGAGGACCATCCTCCGTGTAATGTGCCCAGAAAAGCAGTAAAAGCCACTCCAGGCAAGGGTCAGGGCACACCCTCTCTCACTCAGAGAGTGGCCCTGCCGTCCCTTTTTCTCCATAGGACTTCTGCAGTTTGTATGCATTTGTTCGTCACAGTCACAATGCACGGATTTGTTTTAAAAGAAATTGTAGATAAGGTTATATTTCTTACATTTCCTCTCGAGTGCATTTTACATTCTTGATTTTATATGCAGAGTAGGAACCAGCCACCCTTCCAGCTTCATTCACATAGGCTATATGTTAAGTCTGCTGAGTTAGTAGCAATTTATTTGGCAGAATATGTTAACAGACTCTAACATTCTGAAAAGTCATTATAATTTTTTTTGTCTTTGTCTTCTGAATTTCTCTGAGCAGTCAATTATTGGAGGGGAAAAAAACATGCTTAAAATTTGTGTCTGGTGCCAGTCTCCGATTTTCGCCAAATACCACTTACTATTCAAAAAGTGTGGTCCTCTGAAATTGCAGGCTGGCTATCACCTCTTCAAAGATTGAAACCAGACTTCAGTCTGGGATTTCTCTCCAGAGGACAGGCTGCTTCTCAGCTAATGTGAGTATGGAGACTTGCACTTCACAAAAACAGTGGTGCATGAACATATATTGTCTCACTTTACCTGCTATTTATTAAAATCAGAGTTTAGCCTTTGGGACTTATAATTGTCTGAGGTATTATAAATCAATCAGTTATACAAATGGACTAGCCATAGGTTCAGGGTATCAGAAAACTAAGTAATGAAATTTGACTATAATTATACTATGCTAATATTTATTGCTACCAGAAAGAACATTTTAATCAAATAACTATGTTGTATACCTGAAACTAATATAATATTGTATATTAACTATATTTTTAAAAAGAAATATTTCCCCCCCAAAAGAATACCTCAAGAATAGAACAGGATAGTGAAGTTTGTTTTTTTTTTTTTTCAGGGTAATGAACATACGAACATTTCCAAGAGTATAATTATCTATTTTATATACTGCAAATTGTTACATCTCACTTGAATTGGTATGTTATAAACAATTAGTACATATCCTCTCATTTAAATTACCACTGAAATTAACAATAACTTTATTTAATAAGAGTGTTTTTTAACACCATATGGGAGAGGAAGTAGCTACATGAAAATTGTTCACGTACATGTGATAGGAGCAGGGAAAAAGTATTTCTTGACATGTGGCATGTCAATCGGGGAAGTAAAAGGCCCATCATATCCAAAATGCCAGCTTGGATATTCCCTTGCCACCCACTTCACAAACAGACACACCACATGGCATTAAATGCTGTAACCTTTCCTAAAAATGCCACTTGGATTGGTCTGCTGTGGTGAGTGTATAAGAATTCTTGGTCTGTCTCTTGAGTTTGTGACTTCAAGGGGAAGAATCCAGGAAATAACACTGTCTAAATTGCACCTCTGATATTTGACATAAATGATTTGTGAGGATATTGGAAATTTTGGCTGTTTTTACACTGATGAATAATTATGCTACTCGAAAATATTCTGCAGAACATAATGCCACAGTCACATCAACTATTTGCAGAAGTCTCAAAGAATATGCAGAGTATTTATGAAAGCTTTCTTTTCTTGGCAAGTATGGAAGCAATCTTAACATTTTATTTACTCTTCATAAATACAATGTGTGCACTATAAAACACTTTGCACATGTTTCACACTATTCATTTTCTATAAAACTTTATATAAGGTAGTGGCTAACAACTCTGCAAAATATGTGTTTTTCCATTTTCCGTTTTCTAAGCTTTATGTATTCATGTGCTCTAAAAATACGAAAAAATTCCATCACCAGTAAAAATATTGAATATATGTGTCATTATGTTGCAAAAAATGCAAAATACCTTGAAAAAATTACATAAACAGAAAACTGCGTATGCAAGTAATATGAGACATATTTTATTCTGTTTATTTTTCATGAAAGAGTTCTACATGATTATCTGACAAGAGACAAAATGTAATTTTTTAAAACAACTTTGTACTGTTCAGCTTTAAGAGATAAACCACGAAGATTACTCAGAGGAGGTAGGGCTTCTGTGATTGTTCCGGGAAGGGGACCGCACAACCACACGACAGACTGCGACATACCTCCCTAACGAGAAGAGCAAACTGATGCTGCAAGCAGCCAGAACAACATAATTAAAATAGAATTCCAAGTTTATATTAATAGAGTAATCAGTTAATTAAAATCAATATCAACTGAACTTTCTATTTACATCAGTTTAGACAGCCTAAGAGGAAAGGAACTTATTTTAGAGACATATGTGGCTCTTTGCACTTCTGTCATCCAGGTGCCATTTCGGATGGCGCACATGTGCGCTGAGCAGTTGGCAAAGGAGGAAAAAGATTACTGTAGATGTATGTGCAGATAGTCTCTCTAATGATGCAAAATATGTCTGGAAAGAAAGCAGGACTTTTTCGTAAAATGAAAAATTTCCCATGACTTCTCGTTCCTTCTTCAGCTTTGAATGTGGCTTGAGTATGTTTTTGTAAATAAGGATATATACTTTTACTTCTCATATATATGTGGAACAAAAACAGATTTAGTAATCTGTAAGTGATGGAGTAATACATACAGGTTGGCTGACACATCTGAAGAATTTGGGATCTGTTTTCCATTTTATCTAAATGCACCATGAATAGGGTGCCTGTCAAAGTAGAAAGATTTATAAAGGAATTCAGTAGCATACATTATGCTACATTGCTAGGTTAAGGTTCTTTTCTTGACATATTATGCAACTATTTAAAAAGATATATCTGCAAACTGAAAATACCAGCACAAAGAATTCTAGATGTTGTAGTTTCAGTATTTCAGAAAGCACTGGTCCCAAGAGGTGCTTTTATAAAATTATCTCCTTATAATGCATTGATTGCTGCTCAGCTATTCTTCATCAGATTCCAGATCAGGGTCAACATCTACAGTCAGTCTGAGATAAAAGAAAGCATACACAGCCAGTAGGAGGGCCAATATAGTTGCCAGTAGAAGGCCAACTTCCTGAGGAAGAAAAAAAAAGTAGACTTGATGAAATGAGACTGGCTAATGTTATCAGTTTATCATTAAAATAACCATATAACTCCACAGTCTAGAATGAACAATTTGAACCTAATAATCACATTAATTTTTAACACTCTTTGCCATTAAGAAGCTTATTTGTACATGACAAGAGCCATTTCGATGGCAAGTATATCAATGGTCGAGTCATTTCTATTACTTTTTTTTAAATTTGTGTGTTACTAATAGTAAAATTAACATTTATACTTTTAAGTTATCTTCATAGTTTGGATATAAAAATGCTGGGGGCAAGCAATGTAGATTGTGCCTACAAAGTTTATCTTATCTATTTGGTTTAATTTTATTTCTTGCTTCAACTAGTTCATTATTAGTTACAGTAATTGGACACAGTTTTCTTAAAATTATCATTTCTTAACAAGAAGAAACTATTATAACCAGTTTCTAGATTTTGCCTCTTTAAACATCTTTATTAATATTTGTTGAACCTCTAATTTTTATATTCTAAAACCTATAGTTCATAATGTGCTGGGACAAAACTGAGCACTTGGCATGTGAAGCGTGATACGGTGTAATTTATCACAGCTGTGAAGGATGGTCCTGGCCAGTCCCTTTGCTGATTTAATGTGGATTATACTAATCAATTATGTTGAACTCATAGCCAAAATATTGACTACATATACAATGGCAAAATTCATATTATATCTCAAAACTTCTATATTTTAAAATATATACACACTATCAAGGATCTTCCTCAATATTAACATATCATTTGGCTAAACAGAAAAAAAAAGTAAATAGTGCCAGTTCACTTTTGTAAAGGGCCTGATATCTCCTTCTAATTTTCATTCATTTATTATACCCCTTCCTGGCATTATTTTATGAAAAAGTAATTTATTTGCATGTACATGAATGCATTTTACATTTCATAAGAATGCAATGTCAATAATTCAACATATGCTAACTAAACATTGAAAATATTAAAGTGAACACGGTTTATAATAAGCATGAAAACCTGAAAGTTGAAATTACAAATGGACACTTTATACAGATGTTTAGCTCAAAATTACATTTATTTAGATTTGCACACTATAAAAATAAATATGTATGAAAACTGGGGGGTTGAAAGACTCGGTGTCAACTATTTTTCTAAGATTTCATTTTTCAATCCAATATATCAATGTTATGACAAACGCAAGTGAATTTTTCCTTGCTGAAGTTTGGAACACATTGGCATCTCAGAAGGGCATGGTAGACTCAAACAGGTTTCATTTATTTTCTTACACTCACAGCTGTGTTCCCAGACCCACCTGGTTACACAGCAACCAATTTTAAGAGGATGTAATGAACAAGTGACACACAACTGCAGAACCCATCTGTCCTGTACAGGGACAACCAAACTGTTGAGCAGCAGAGATGACTGTTCACACATGTTTAATGCAAGGAAAACGTCTTCACTCTTGATTGGAGGCCACCATTCTCATCTCATTGATAATCACCTCTCACTGGCGCTTTTCAACAACTTGCCTTTTCAAACAACTTTTTTAATTTCTAAATTAACAAAGGTTCGAGTAAGACTTACACACAAAATATTTTAAGATTATATAATGCGTTGAAAACTTTACAACACTAATAAACACTATCTCCACAGCAAAACTGAGAGCATTCTGTAATATGTAACGTAGTTACACAAGGCACACTTAGTTGGGGTAGGGGATCTTCAGGTCAATGACAGACATCCAAGGAAAGTCTTATTAATACAAACCAGTAATAACTAATTCGAAGAAATACTTTCTCAACCTACTAATAATTCACAAATGACTTCTATGTGCTAAGTTCAATGTCGAGTGTTTTCGTTTTATTCCTTAACTCTCCTGACGACACTGTGAAGTCAATGGCATCATCCCCACTTTGCAGATGTGCCAGTGTGCACCCAGCCAGGCCGTGGTAAGGGACAAGAGGGGTTTGATCGTAGGCCGCTTTATTTTGTGTTCAGGGTTTTCATCGCCATGACTTCTCTATTCCATGCAGCTATTCATATTTTCTGTATATTAAAATTATTTTAAGAGCATAGCTCTGATTCACTTTAAAGAATAAGTACTGAAGTAATAAAATAAAATATTATGGCCATGCCATATCAACTAGGTAAGAGTCAAGCATGCTTGATGTTCATTAGTCCCTAGTTGCTTCTCTGACATTATCAATATGGATAAAATCACTCACTGGGGAAATTAAATAGCAATTGCTAAAAGAAACTTTGTTATTTAAAATCCTATGCTAAAAATGACAACGCAATCAAAATTTGACAGGGCAAACTAATTAGTGTGCCAGATTTGAAATGTAAAACATCTCCATGGTTTTGATTTTTAAAAGTTTCCTATTATTTTAATGAGCCTTTTACATAAATTTCAAGAAAAATAAACAATGGTTAAAGTTAAGGCTTTTTTTCCCATGGGTTCATAAATCTAAATGTGCTAGCTTATTTTTTAAAAAGTTATGTTCTGATGTCAGAAACTCTTCTATACATACTTCAAATTGTAAATGAAATCTAAGAAAAAATTTCTCTTTATAAAAAGATAAACTCCACATTGCTTTTAAAAAGACAAATAATTGCACTATAAGGTAGACTTATACTGGGAACACAGTTATTTCCTTAAATTAAAACAATACCAAAAATTGTAAGACTATATAGAAAAAGAGAGTATGTACAAGAAAGTGGAGTATATTTATAGATAAATGGCTGCACTGCTTTTCAAATTCTACTTGATAGCTGTTCATTATATTGTGCCACAAATGGAGTTTGCCACCCCAATGTTTTTCTTAAAAAGATAACAAAAACAAAAAACAAAAGGAAACTGAAACACCACATTGTGAAAGGTAAAAGTATGCATCCTATTCCTTTGGTGAAAAATGACAAACAAATGCTCTTGTTACAACACACGATAATCAGGTAACTAATTGTAGAATGATAAAACTAGGCACTGCTTTTAGAAAGGTCATATCATGGAAATAATTTTAAAGATGAATGAAATTTCATATGAAATTAGAAGAAAACTTCAAAAGATTAATCATCTCTCTTTTCAACAAAAAAGCAATTCGCTTTTTTTTTTCCATTAAAAACTGACTGCAGTAACTGAGGAGATTGCACTGTAAAAACATACTGCATCACACGGCAGTGCTGGGTCAAAATCAGCAATCAGGAGTAAAAAGAAAGCTGTGTTTCATAATCATAATAGCAAATTCTGGAAGACAACCAAATATATCATCTGGCAGTTCAACAGCTGCTACAGCTTTGTGGTAATACCTTGGCATTTGCTATCAGCTATAACTCAGAAAAATTGATTTTTTTTTTTGTCTGTCAGATGGAAAACCAAAATCTCCTTTTAACATTCTAATATTTAAATAAAATATAAGTACTAGTCATTATAGCTTTATACACTTGACAGTGGAGCCACCAAATTAATTTTTCTGTTTATAGTTTAATTTGACTCTAAATACTTGGCAAAGAATTGACATGGGTAATAATGGAAATGTAATTTTGTTGAATTTCATTGTACTAACACATTGGATTAATATCTGCTAACATCATTCTCAGCTGCATATATCCCTCTTAAGTAGTTAAAACACTGCTTTTCTAAGAGAACAAGTATGGGAACATCATTAGAATTTTATCATGGAGAGCACTGACAACAATAATAATTCAAAGACTAAATTTACATACATTAATAATCTAAGTATATATAATTACAAGTAAAATTTAAACAACTGTCAAATTAGTTTTATTAAAAATGAGAGTTTTTGATTCAGGCCACATAAATCAGTGAAATGCATATACAGTAGCTAGAGAAAAAATAAATTGTGATTTAAGTATAACTGGTTCTTGCAAGTGACATTGTCTTTGATGTTAAGACCTGGTAAAATCTCAGGATAGGAAGGGTGTTTCCCATTAAATAAATTCATTATAAAAATCTTCGATTCTGGCCTTCAGCTTAGATTTTGAAATGTCATAAAGCATTTACAACTCAACATTTATGCAATCTAGTTTTAGAAAATAAATGGCATGCATATATAATATTTTAAAATTATCTAGTATATGTACCTTTATTCCTACTGCTGATTTCTTTGCTTCTGCTTTCAATTTGGTAGCTCGTAAAATAAGTTGGGCTTTTTTATAATCCTGTTTACCTAGAAAAAAATAATTTCAGACAATGAGTTATGCTTATATGGACTTTATGTTTAACAGTCATCTGAAATGTCAAAGAATGTTTAAATAGAGTAAAACCGGGACACAAAGTTGCAAAGTAGTTCCCAATTATGGAAACCATGACCTTGTCTCCCTAAGGTCAACTTTTCCTCCTCCTCTACGTTTCCAGGAAAAAGATTTGACAGGCATCTTTGATTTGCTGGGCAGTGATTATCAAAAAAGAAGACAAAAACTTCTTTTAGAGAATAAGATGTTAAAAGCACAGAGAGCATTTGGAAACAAATATGTAAATAATGAGTATACATAAGATCCCATTAATAGGTAAAGTTAACTTTTCCTTCATAATCTAATAGCTCATTATAAATGTATTTTATTATGGAATATTAAATAATCACCTTCTGAACGATCCTCAAATTTTTCCAAATAATAATCTAAGAAAAAAAAAGGATCTGTAAATAATTAACTTTTACTCATTGAATTAATTAGAGAAAAGATGTATTTAACTTGTTTGCTCTTAATAGAAGACAGAATAGACATGGCTGGACAAAAGATACAGGATGGCTACATTTAGATATTAGTTTTAATCTTCTCCACCACATTTTACAAGGAAAAAAAAGTGTACAAAAATTACTTAGCATCACCAAACCTCTTTTTTTGTGTACTGTCTCTTGACTGTGCTGAGTAATAAAAGAGCTATCACAGCCCGTGAAGAAAACAGCCAGCCAGTACTGCAAAGGCGCTGACTAGGATACTAGGACCTGGGGCAAAGGGGCCTCGGACGTCACAGTGTAACGTGTCGTTCTGAGTGGGAGTCAGCCTCTGAGCAGCAATTTTAGGTTGGTGTGCAGCCTTGTTACTTCCGTCTTACAGTCGCTCCTTCCGGGGATCCGTTCCTCCCCCAAACCTCCTCCTTTATTTTCTTTAATTTCCACATCTTCCACACAGTGAAATAAACTTGAAAGCTGTTGTTCTAAACTAAAGTAAATCATGAAAATTCAATGCCTGACATATTTCTTAATGTGTCTGCTAATGAATTTTATGTTTAAAATTCCTAAAACATTTTTAAAATTAGAAATGGCAAAGAAGTGAGTCAACTGGATGGGAGCAATGAAGATAAGCTATAGATGTGTTCACTAGACACAAAAATGTGTTTGTCTGGCTGGAGGTCATTTTTTTAAAGTGAAAGTATATGCTATGTTCTTAACCACTGTCACATAGCAGTCATTCTGGATCTACACACATGCAAAAGCTTAATAAATGTTATTTGATGATGCAGGTCTAACAGTCCAGAAATAAGTGAATTGTAAAAATGTATATATCAAGTGATCTAAATTTAAATTATGGGATGAACAAAATACAGAAAACTATTACTCTGATCCGTTTAAAATTAGCAACATTTAATTTCATTGGAAAAACCTTGACAAATACTCATTCCGATTTCACATCTCAATGGTCAGACTATTCATGTCATCATTCCCGCTGAGACACAAAACAGTTCAGAACCATGAAAACGGAGGCATATCAAACGTCTCTGACACCAAGGGTCGCAAAGCAAGTTTCTAATGAGACTCTACAATGAAATTGAAAGATTATAGATATGAGGCCAAGAAGTCATCCTCGTTTTATCTCATATATACCCTATAATAATCCCTGGGTGCAGTGGGGAAAAAATAAACAAATGAGAAAAGATTAACTTAACCCGTACGCTTTTCATAAAACAGATTCAAATATACTTCAGAGTCAGTTAAAGTCAGATTTTATTATTCTACTTCACATGCCTTTAACCATTGGTTAAATAAATGTGTTCTCTTTTGATTCAAATCCTATAATCTTTTAGAGAATAATATTCTAGCTATATATTAAATTTGATATGAACATTTGAAACTGTGTTTTTCAGTAGATAGTTTTAAAAATTATTGTACACCTGGTACTGCTCCAAATACTGAATATGTCATTAATTTAGCATTCTCCTTGCTAACTATGATAACTATGACTTCAGTATATCCAAAAGTATATACTAAAAAACATGGTTTCAGCCTACTCAGTGAAAACATTTATGGTGGAATCTATTAAATTCTTTGTAACTAAAACCAGGTCTTTCCATTGTATCAAAGAGGTGTTCAACATTTTATTTTTTAAAGATTTTATTTTTATTTATTTTTAAAGAGAGGGGAAGGGAGGGAGAAAGACAGGGAGAGAAACAGCAATGTATGGTTGCCTCTCACGTGGTCCTCATGGGGACCTGGCCCGCAACCCAGGCATGTGCCCTGACTGGGAATTGAACCGGGACCCTCTGGTTCCCAGCCTGCGCTCAATCCACTGAGCTACACCAGCCAGGGCTCAACATTTTATTTTTTTAAAGCTTCAAGAAAGGTATCTATGTTCACCTGATTGTAAAAAAATATAAAATACAGAAGCTCCCACTTGCTGAATACTCACACTTGGAAAAAAATACATTGATAAAATTTAGATTTTATATATAGATGATTTCTTCAATACAATTAGGTCTGATTTTGGTTATATTAATAATGTAATAACCAAAGTCGGTATTTATTTAGCAATTGCTCATTACACTTTATATGAGGGAAAGCATGGACAATTCAAGCTGAAGAAAGCAATCTGGGGCCTCGAGCCATCTAGTTTCTCTATTCTCAATGATACTATTCATGCCATTTCTTCCCAAGATATAATTTAGGTAACAATAGCATTTCCTCCCATTTCTCCTATTGATTTGTGCTTCTGTCCTTCCACATAATCCTGTAACACTTTTATTTTATGGCTTTAAAATAATTTTCAGTTACAGTTGACATGCAATATTATATTAGTCTCAGGTGAATAAAATAGTAATTAGACATTCATATACCTTATAAGGTAAACACCGTGATAAGTCTAGTCCTCATCTGACACCATGCGTAGAATTATATTCTAATTTTAAATTATCATATCATGAAATTGATATTTTTCCCTCTTGGTATAGAGTTCTCTGAATGTTCACGTTCATGTACAGATTCATGTGACGAATACCATAATTAGGACACAGACTAGTTCTATCATTCCAAAGACATGCTTGTGCCCACTTTGTATCCACTCCTCTTCCCACCTCTAATTCCTGGCAACCACTGATCTACTGTTCATTCCATAGATTTGTCTTTTCGATCATGTGACATAAAGTCTTTAAGTTTCACCCAAGTTGTATTCAATGTATATAAGCTATTCATTGTTTCCTAACTGCTGATTAGCATTCTATCTTACGAAGTTACCAGAGTTTATCAGTTCACTCACTGAAGTACATTTAGGTTATGTCCAGTGTTTGGCAAGCATGACAAGAGCTCCTATAAGCACGGGTGTCCAGGTTTTTATATGAACATATATTTTCAATAATCTGAGTAGAATTGCTGAGACATGTGAAAAGAATGAGGTCTGTACAGGAAAAAATCCAGCCATTGTTAATACAATGAGAACAGTTTGTGTGACATCGATGTAACCTGGCAGCCAAGGAGAGTGGGCTGGAATGTGCATGTGTGAACAATGACGACTTCACTGTACTAGTCAGTGGGGGCTCTAGATGCCATTGACTGAGCATGTGAACTGTGTGGCTGCCACTTTCAAAATGACTGAGCAAGTAGAACAATGCATCTGCATCAAATTTTGCGTTAATCTTGAACATTCCTCTGCGAAAACTATTGGAATGATTCAGAAGGCTTTCTGGGATGAATGAATGAGTGTAGTGCAAATAGACGTGTGGCACAAATGCTCTAAAGATGGTCAAGAATCTGTTGAAAGTGATCCACATTCTGGAAGGCCTGCAACAAACAGAACACCTGAGAACGTTGAACATGTACGGGCTACAATCAACAAAGATCAGTGATTGACAGTGCAAGAACTAGAAGCTGATCTGGGGAGTCCAAAAACTACTGTGTTCTAGATTTTGACACAGGATCTTGGCAGGACACATGTCATGGCAAAATTCATTCTGTGGCTTCTGCTACCAGAGAGGAAGGAATATCATGCTGCAGTTGCTAATGACTTGATTCAAACTACTGCCAATGAACCAGATTTCCTCAAGAAGATCATAACTGGAGACGAATCATGGGTGCCTACTTTGAAGGGGACTGAGGCGTCATTGTCCTACGTACAATGTTTCTTGTATCTTCTTCAGTAAATGCCTCTATTTTTCATATTGCATGGCTGGATACTTTCTGGACTGACCCTGTGCATTTTCCCTGCTCTGACAGAAGTTCATACCTCTGCTTTACCCACAACTTCCTGCTAGCTTTCTCAGGATCAACAAGAGGAGAAATTACATCCCTTTACATCTTGCTTCGACATGGGATAGCTGTGCAGAGTCTCATGACTTTTGATTCCCAAAAATCTATGTCAAAGATTTTTAAATACCCTACAAACATCTCATTGACCAGTTTTATCTACGGTTTTGTGTCAGCCATATGCTAACTTCCAACTAGTAATGCTGACTCAGGTAGTTGTGATGTTAAGTAGTTGCTACTCATTGTTTATGTCAAAAGCCATGGGGAAAGGGCTTGTCACAAAGACTAAGCTCTAAATCAGTCAAATAAAGACAAGGTCTGAGGACGGGGCTTTTCAGTGAGCGGTCAGATGTGCCAAATAGCAACAATTCCCTGAGGATAAGTTTTGGGGTAGATCCAACCCCATGATGCCTTCTCCAGTGGCTACAGGATGTTGTTTTTCACAACAACTGCAGTTGCAAAGCTAAGGAAAGAAATATGGAGTTAAGGTAAGTTAAAAAAAAAAGCTTGATATTCTTATCAAAATCCAGATATTTTTCTTGAATAAATATTCTCTAGATTGTTGTCTTTTGTTATTTTCCAAATATCTAAAAAAGTTGATTTTGACTTTTGCCATTGTTCTCATTGCTTTTACAGAGGAGCACAATTTTGAAGTCCTTACTTTCCATTCAAGAAGCATTACTCTTTTTAAAAAATATCATCATATTTGAAATAATTTTCTTATATACAACATATATTTAGGTCATTTTATAACATTTCAACTTTTATAAATTTTCAAGCCCTCTGATCATTAATAGTAAGTTTAGGCCATTCACATTTTTTCCCTTTTTACTGAATTTATTGGGGTATGCTGGGTAAAAAAATTACACAATTTCACATTTCAGGTCTGAAGGGATTGGTATGAAATATCCAAAGTGATGAAACCAAGGAGTTACAACCAAGGCTACTTTACCCTACTTTACCCAGAAGGGCTATCATTTAAAATTGAAGCACAGGTAAAGAGCCTCTCATATAAGAAAGAGCCAAAGGAGTTTATCACCACCAAACCAGTATTACAAGAAATGTTAAAGCCTCTCTTAAATAACAAAAGAGGAGGAGGAGGAACAGGAATACAGTTAAAAGAATAAATATGTACCTGTCAATAATCACTTTCAATGTGAATGACTCAAATGCTCCAATCAAAAGATACAGGGTAGCTGAATGGAAAAGAAAACAAGACCTATTTCCTGTATATGCTGTCTGTAAGAGACCCACCTCTAAACGAGAGAGACACACAGACTAAAAGTAAAGGGACAGAAAGAGCTATTTCATGCAACAGAAAAGAAAAAAAGCTGGGGTAGCATTACTTATGTCTGACAAATAGACTTTAACACAGAGAATATAGTAAAAGACAAAGAAGACTACATGGTGATAAAGAGAGCAATCCAACAAGTGACAAGAGGATATAACTTTATAAACATTTATGCCCCAAACATAGGGGCATCTAAATATGTAAACAAATCTTGATGGATATAAAGGTAGAGATTGACAGCAATACAGTCATAACAGGGGATTTTAACACCTCATTGGCATTAACGGACAGAACTTCCAAACAGAAAATCAGCAAGGAAACTGTGGCCTTAAATAACACTGTATTAGATAGATTTAATAGATATCTTAAGAGTATTTCACCCCAAAGCAGGAAAATATATATTTTTTTCAAGTGTACATGGAACATCTTCTAGGATAAACTACAAGACACAAAAGAAGCTTCAATAAATTTAAGAAGATTAAAATCATAGCAAGCACCCTCTCTGACCATAGTAGTACGAAACTAGAAATGCCTCTCAAGAAGAAAACTGAAAAACACACAAAGATACAGAGGCTAAATAATATGCAAATACATGGAAACTAAATAACACGTTACTAAACAATGAATGGGTTAATAATGAGATCAAGGAAGAAATCAAAAGACAGCTTGAAACAATTGAAAACAAAAGCACAAAAACCCAAAACCTATGGGACAAAGGCAAAGCAGCCTTAAGAGGGAAATTCATAGAATTTCAGGCCTATCTCAAGAAACAAGAAAAATCTCAAATAAACAATCTAACTTTACATTTAAAGGAACTTGAAAAAGAAAAATGCATTAGCAAAAAACAAAAAACCTCAGAGACACATTAGACGGTCTGGTGATACCAGCGGGGAGGAAGCAGCGGGAGAGGTACAGAGAGTAAATGAGGGAGAGTGGCGGTGGAAGGAGATGTGACTTGGGGTGGTAAGCACACAACACAATATACGGATGGTCAGTATTATAGAACAGTGCACCTCAAACCTATATAATTTGACTAACCAATGTCACCTGAATAAATTCAATAAAATATTTTTTGATTAAAAATAAAGGGGAAGAAATAACTCATGGATTGCTACCAAGCTCTGATGCAGACTAACTGGTCCTGAGCCTCTGGGACCATGTGTCCTGAGCTACGAAACATGAATCAGGGTCCATCTAATCCAACAACTATACATGTTAGCAGTTGCATTGTTTGTAGAAGGCTCTCTATAATATGCTGCCCAAAGCTGGAAGTAAACTGCCATCCTTGGAGATGACCTCAAAACAACCTAAGTATTATGGAAATCTTCCCAGTAACAACATTTGAGTAGCACATTTTGTTGTGTGCTTAACCTGGAAAGAGAGGTAACCTGAGAAAGACACAATGTTACTTTTCCTTACTTAGAAGCTGAGTCTGTTACCTAGTCAGTTTGGATTATCCATGCCTATCGGTAAACAGGCAAAATGGGGAATCAGTGCTAGCTGGAATAACTCATGCTGGTTATCAAGGATTATATGGCTCGTTAATACGTAGCGAAGGCCAGAAGGAATAGGAAAACTTGTGAGGGAAGTCCTAAGGTAATCCAACATGCTATGATGACCAAGGGTAAAATTTAATAAAATTTTTCTGTAACTTTCTAACTCAAAGAATCACCTAGAACCTTTAGATATGAAGACTTGGGTTTCTCACTAAAGGCAAAAGGCTCGTCAAACCAAGGTGCTTGATAGAGACAAGAAGACCTAGAATGAATATTGGAGGAGGCAGGCCATAAACTATGACCTGCTGGAATACTGACAATGAACACTGAACGATGTTTCTTTGCTTACTCCCAGAGTGTAATGCCCGTTTTTATAAACAATCCATTTCTCTGTAAAATCAGCATTCTCGGGTTTATAAAAATACTTCTTTCTCTTCCCTTAAGCTAGATCACATTAGAAGAAAGAAAGAAACAAAGAAAGAGAGAGAGAAGGAAAGAAAGATAAAATATCACTCAATATTATTCAATATCTCAAGGTCCTGGACTTAGAGAACAGCAATCCCAGGCTTGGCTGGAAAACACCTGAACAATTGTTGAGGATCTTAGATCTTCTTCAGGTTTATTTTCATGATAAAAGACAGAAAATCCAAATTGAAATAGTGTAAAAATGAGGAAGAGGGAGAGAGGGGAAGCAAAGAGGAGGAAGAAAAGGAGAGATTAACTATTGGTAGATTCCAGGAGATAAGAATAAGAGCTTAGTTATGATTGACACAAATTCAAGTCTTAATTGGCTATGCAGAACTTTCTCTTTCCACCACCAGTTTCTATTTCATATTTCACTCTGGAAGCATGGCTATTTCTGGCTCTGGCTCACACCCCTATAAAACTAAGACCAAAGTGTAATAGATATACTTCTATGGATTCGCTTTAGTCAATCTTATGCCCAAAACAGTTACCAAGTTTCTTCCAATTACAGAAGATTAAGATTCACCTAGTAATATGTGTCCACTTCCCACTGCAAGCAACTTTAACAAATCAAAGTAATCGGTCTCCTATTTTTCCTTTTAAACATGGATTGAAAATACATACTTGAAAACTCATGGTACATAATCAACAGAATTTCCTGCTTCAAGTCTTAAACAAGGATTATGGGTATCAACTAAAAGCAAAATCATAACTAAAAAGAAAACACTGATGCAAAAATAAATTCAAATTATGCCTGGACTTTTGATAGCAAAGATAATACCACATATATTCATAATTTTTATTTATATATACTTTGCAGACAATCTATGTAGTATCTACTTCTTAAACAATATTTTTAAAAACCTTGTTCAGTTATAATTTCTAATAAGTAGATATTATCTGTGTTAAAATTTCCTTTCTCATGCAGTATAATTAATATATTTACCTTTAGCATTAATACTGTTTCTATAAATAACTACAAGCAGCTATAAAAACATATAGTTAATAAAAATCATAAATATCTGGGTACCTTAATATTATTACTTATCATTCCTCATATTACATTAATTTAGAAATAGAGTAATTTATATGCTCTACTTAATAGAACATAAAAACCTATGTTTCTGTCATTAATTATTTAATATTTAAGGCAACACTCAGTTTTACCTATGCCACTGTTTTACTGAGTTACCTTAGTTTGGTGAAACATTAGATTACTTAACTGCTTTTGGTATTTGCTTTTTGATTCCTTAGTTTTGCCCAGAAATAAGACTGCATCTTTGCCCTTTGTTGATATTGCTACCAAAGTTCATTATCATGTGAATATCTGGTTATTGTTTTATGAATGTTCATCTTTCGGGAGCCCAGTTCTTTTTGTTTCTCTCTCAACAGCGGACTTTATACTAACCACACTCATTATCATCATGTACCAGTACAGCTCTACCTCTGACTTCGCTGCTTTAAAAATTAATGCGCTGTTATTTTCTGAATACTGCATAAGCTGCTTATGAGTACATTATGCTATCAAGCAAGCCCATGCAGAAAAGCTTCCTAAACTGTTATTCTTTCAATGAAAATACAGCTGGTTCTGCTTCAAAGGCACATCTTTTCACCTGCAAATGGACTTGCTCCTATACTTATTCCTCAATTCATTGTCTTTTATTTGTGTCTGGAAATCTTTAATTGCCTTTAATTAGAAAAAAGTAAATTCAGTGCTTTAATCTTCCAAATACATTCAATCATAATTCTGTCTGGGATGAATACCAAGTTCTATTCACTGTCTGATCTCTATAACAAAGATATATAATTTATTGTCCATTTATATAGACCACACCAATTAAGATACAATGGAAAAGCAAAGACATAAGAGTCAAAATATTTGAAAAGAAAAATTTGCAGTCTACATTTAATTGCTCAAAGAAATTACTACAAGATGAGTTATTTACAGCATGCCAAAAATACTGACAAAATTAAAATTTGGTAATCAACAGTAAAGACTTTTATATTCCCTTCAACATTTTTAGAATAATTTCTCATCAACTGCTCCAAACGCCTCCTTGCTTCTTCCAAAAGCAAAACACTGTTTGACATCTTACTTTTCTCATATTAATAAATTATATACAAAAGGGCAGTTCAATTTGGAATATAAAGTAATTTCTCAACTGCCATATGAATACAATTTTTTAGTTGTTACATTAAAAACCACGAATAACTGCAGAAAACTCATTACAAAAGCAAGGGTCAGTGTGTTGCTTATGGAATTCTACAGCAAACTCAGTAGCTATGTCACTCAGTACAAAGGGTCAACTTTTTGATAACAACAAAATGAGTAAAATCGCAAATGCCATGGTTACAGGCAAATAATAATAAAAATGTTAATCAAGTTGATAAAAAGAAAATTATAAAACCAGAAACACAATATAAAATACAGATCCAGCGGATTATTACCAACATAGTACACTTTTATAGTTAGCCAGACATACAAAATGATGTCACATATTCCCTTAAAAATAAAAAAGAGGTGTTATATATGGAAGTAAAATTTGCAAAAAGTATTTTTCTCAAATTTATAAATATCTGGGAAGATGAGAGGAAGTTGGTAAATAAATCCTTACAAATGAAAATCTCGTGCAAACTTTTAAATATTATGTAAGAGGCAACTCAAACCCATGATAATTTTTCAATGCTTGGACAGAACAGCTTGATATTAATCCTACATTGTAAAGGATACGCCATCCATTAACGCCACATTAAGTACTAATAAACAAGTACTACGCTTTGGGTTGCTATAAAGATGAACGAACAAGTTGCTCATGAGATATAAATTACTTTCCAAAAAATCATACTAAAAATGCTAATCAAGCAACTCACTTATGTATGCAGGGAAACGTAACTAAGAAGATATGATAAAGTCTATCACTTTTAGTTTGCTCCGAGCCAAAAAATTCAACAAACATTTTTCTTAAATACCTGCTATTTGCAACGTACCCTTGGGGGCAGAAAGATAAAAAAACCAAAGGAAAACAATAAAAAGTATCAAAGGAAGATTTAAAAACTTCAGAAACGTTAAACAGCATTATTTAAATACATTTTCAAGTCAGTTAAATATACTGCTTATTATTTTAAGGAAAATGACAAAACATTTAAGACTAATTTAGAGTAGTTTAAACAAAGGGTATATAGAATTTTATCTAAGAATTGGGGAAATTGTTTTATTGATTATTTTAATACATGTTCACTAAATACTTTCTATCGCTAGGGATCATCATTAGGGATGCAAAAATAAAATTAGGTAGAACCTCTACCTGCAAGAAGAATGTTTCAATCCTGATAGGTAAAAATATAAATAAATACATACACACATGCATATATATATTTAAAACCGCCCTGGCTGGTGTAGCTCAGTGGATTGAGCGCGGGCTGGGAACCAGACGGTCCCGGTTCGATTCCTGGTCAGGGCACATGCCTGGGTTGCAGGCCAGGTCCCCGGTGAGGGCCATGTGAGAGGCAATCATACATTGCTGTTTCTCTCCCTCTCTGTCTCCCTCCCTTCTCCTCTCTCTAAAAAAAAATAATAAAATAATTATATAAAAAAACGGTAGAAAAAAGTGATATGAGCAATCAGTGAAGTAAAATATTCAAAGATCTTGCCTTGGCAATGTAGCTCGGTTGGTTAGAAAGTTGTCCCTATATACCAGGCTCCAATCAGGGCACATACAAGAATCAACCAATGACTGTATCAATAAGTGGAACAACAAATCTCTCTCTCTCTCAAATCAATAAATAAAAATAAAATGAAATAAAATATTCAAAGGACTTTCAGTCCTGAAAGCATGGTAGGCTGAACTAAGACAGACCCTTTACTGATGTAAGTACATAAAAACAGTAGGAAAATGTCCATTCCATAATGCTGTAAATGTATACATTATGTTTACAGAGACACACATACGTATATGTATTTATGGTAAAAGGAAATAAAGGAGATGTTCAAATGCCAGAAACGAACAAAAACAACGAAATAATCTGAAATCAAGATAGCTAGTTCCAGGTGGCATTCTGGTAGCCCTGGTGTGGAGGTGTGGGCGGTATGCCAGTACTTGGTTTTGGATGTCAAGTGCATCAGCTTTTGAGGCCCAGGCATGCGCAGTGCCTCTGTGACACAAAAGCCGAGACTGAGATATACGAATAAAGTTAAGGTCCTCAAGGGCCGCCCATGTCATACAAAGAGAAGAGGAAAATAATCTGTACTTGTTTGGTGAAATAGGAATGAGTCTTCCTACTTCTTCTAAGCTCTGGGTATGGGGCAAGGTGTGTCTCCTGTGAGAAATACAAATCTTAAGCCTTTAGACCCAAAACAAGGTGTGAGGTTCAAATTTCAGGAATATTAGACCAACAAATAAATTCAAAATAATGGTCCCAGAACCATAATATCCTTACTGTCCATAATTAAGTAACACGTAGCTCTGGAAAAAAATTTCACAATTCAGACTGCTAGGACTCTCACAAAGGGAGAACACAGAAACAAAAACAAATGAACTTCTACCGAACTTGAATATGTACACTCAGAACCAGGAAGCCCGAAGGGATTAAAAAAACAGAGAGAAAGAAGAAAAAAATAGCATGAGGTAGACTAAGTCAATACAACCAATGGGAAAGTTGGTACCATAAGAAGAAATAGTAGAAGAATCTATCATTGGAGTTTAAAATAATTAAGGGAGAAAAACTGAAGAAATAGAATAAAAATGATTCTTAAATTATCCAGTAGACATTTTATACATGACTAAAAGGTCACTGATATTATATATCCACAGGTGCAAGTTAGAAATAGCAATAAATAAATGACAGAGAGAGAGAGACAGAGACAGAGAGGTGATTCAAATATCGGCTAGAATTATGTACCCAGCTAAATTATACTTTAAGTATGAGTACAATATAACAATACTGTCTTAGAAGTAGACATTGAGAAATTGATACTAATGAATACTTGCATGAAGGCAAAAGGAACAAGGAAATTCACCAGAAGGAAGATGGGAAATACAAAAGGCAGAGGTTTGTAAAAACAGCAAACGTAAACTTAGCTCTAGGTTATCACTGGTGATTAAAAACTTAAAAATAATAATTGTAATCATTGAGTGTGTGCTTTCAAAAACAAGAGAGAAATTGATAAAACAACATAACAACAGAGGAGTAATCTGGTATAAAGAGTTAAAAACTTCATATTGTTTATGATAAAGATATTGATACATTTTAGATTTCATTAAATCAAATGTACCAGATAAAATTTGAGAAAATTGAGAGAGAAGAAATTGAAAGCAAAACTTTAGAAAATTTTAAGAAAAGAAGGTTATTGTAGAGATTAGCAAGAAAAAAAAGATCAAAAATACATAATAAAACTGTGAAGAGATAATCTGCATTGTTCATTCACAATAAATGATACGGGATTAAATCTGCTTGCTCAAAATCCAAGAATCTTAGACTATATCAAAAACACAAAATAGTGTCAAGGTTAGATGAATGGAAAAGGGTGGAAAATTAAATATCAAAATACTAAACAAAAAGATATTTACCAATGTCAATGTGAGACAAAAACAACTCTAAGAAAAAACTTCATAGCATTTATAAATGAGCCCATTATTTAATAGAAAAAGAGGAATTATCAGAAATAGATACTAGTTTAGAAATGCTCTGCAACAAAAACATAGCTTCACACTGTAACATATAAACCCATGCCGAAAAGATAGACAGCTCCATAGTCTCCACAGTCACAGTGAGGATGTTTCAATTCTCCTTTCTCACACAATGACAGCGCAAACATTCACGTAAAGTACAAAACAGTATGAACAACACCACTAACATAAGCAGTATTACATCTCAATGTTAGAGAATATCTACTCCTTTCAAAATCAGACAAATTAACAAAACTGATCATATACTGAGCAATAGAGGAACATTTAGTTCCAAAATATGACATCAGCCTGGCTGGTGTAGCTCAGTGGATTGAGTGCGGGCTGCGAACCAAAGGGTCACAGGTTCAATTCCCAGTCAGGGTACATGCCTAGGTTGCGGGCCAGGTCCCCAGTGAGGGCCATGTGAGAGGCAACCACATATTGCTGTTTCTCTCCCTCTCTTTCTCCCTCCCTTTCCCTCTCTTTGAAAATAAATAAATAAAATCTTAAAAAAAAACACACAAAATCTGACATCATATTGAAAATATTCTCTAAAAATTAATCAGGTTAAAATCAATTTGAAATACATATATATCTGTATTTGTCACTTATATATAATTTCATAGATATTATATTGAATATATATTATATAACATATAATTTATATAATTGAACAATTTAGGAAAGCTCTAAGTAATGTAATGATGCCAGTGACATAATGAAGAAAACAGATCCATTAAATGAGTATATTAGTAAAAAATGTTTGAATAATAAATAGTAAAGCATCCAGCTCAAATATCAAAAGAAAAAGTTAAAGGATGAAAATGAAGGAAATCAATAAGACAAGAGTAGAATCACACAAAAAAACCCAATAGAACCTAGAGTAACAAAAGCTAACTCTTTATAATGTCTCTACAATTGGGTAAGTCTCAGTCAATGTTGATGAAGAAAAAAGAGATATTGTCAAGTTAAATAATATCAATTAAATATAGAAATTACAGTAAACATGTTTAAAATATTACTATTAGTTTCAAAGAAGCAACATTTAGATTGACTCTCAGCAGCAAAAATAACAGTCTGAATGTAGTGGCATGATATTCTCATGTGTTGAAAGAGCACATGATGAAATAAAAATATAAACTGCCAAATGAGAATTCTATAAGCAGAGGAAAAGCATTTCAAAAATAATGGTATGACAATATCATAGAAGAAACAGAGAACTTGCCACAGCAGGCAGATATTATGGGAAGTTCTGAAAAAACTGTCCGTCAGTCACAAAGAAAATGATTTCAAGGACCACAGCAGGTATGGGATGGAAAAGAAAATTAGGATCAAAGGAAGTGGTAAATATGTACACGACTGTATAGGATAAATAAACTATAATAAACACCTCAGGTGTCTGGTAAACACAGAAAGAATTAAGAAACACAAGAATCATATTTTGTCCTTAGTATTTCTAAATCGGAAGCAGATACTGAGACTCTCACCATAGCTACAGTGCTACTATACTGTCAGTTTCATGGACTTAGATCCTGTGACTCAATTATCTTTACATCTGCCAACATCCAATACATGGTCAGGGAAATAGTATAGTAAAGGGCTTCTCTGGTCAATTTCTTGAAATTGAGTCCTGGCTCTAACTCTTACCAATTGTAGAACCTTGAGAAAATTCTTCAACCATCTGGGCCGAGTTTTCCTGATCTTTAATAGTAAAGGTAATAATAGTTCCTACTTCATAAGACTGCTGTGAGGATTAAAAAAAGATGTTCCCAGCACAAGATGTCTAATATTTGTTAACTACTTCTATAATATAAGAAAATAGAGTTTTGGAAGTAAATTAGTTGTATTTTTATATAATTTGCCTAGCACATATAAATATTTGGACCGATATTCTTAATAACAACTATTTATAAAATATCTTATCTTAAAACAATTTATAAGATTCTTGCTTTCGTTTTTGAAATTACTTATCTCTAAAATAATACATGGAATATCAGCCAGTGTGATACCATCTATTTTTTAAACATTATTTCTGAAGAAATGATAAGGCCCAAACCAATTTATTTCCCCTTGTAGTCTGCAGTATTTCATTTTTCTTAGTTTATTGCCTTGAAAGTGAGGCTTTTCATCTCGGTTCAGTACACACTTCAAGATCAGTCTACAATAATTAAAACAGCATCCACGTACTCTGAAGATTCTATAACTACAAGGTATTTCCAGTGACAGTGTCAGCTCATTTGATTCTTACCTGAGTGAAGAATATTGTTTAAAAAAAATAAGGCTTTTATGAAAGCCATTAATCACTGTCATTTAGTACATAATTGAAAGGCAAAACTTTTAGCAGATGATACATATTAAACAATAATGTTAAAGTCATTATTCCAAGAATGGTACTAGTCTTGCCAAATATAATTACTGACTGACCATACTAGGTTTACATAAATGAGATTTAGTAAAAAGGGGATATTACACACATATGTGAAAGTTTATTAGCAATCTAAATGAGCTTACTAATAACTTTAATATTCACAAAACACTGGAATGCTCACTTCGTTTGCTATTTGTACTCGTTTAAAACACCAGTGCTGAAATATCTCCCCAAGATCATTCCAGCTGCGTTTAGCCCCTCCTCAGTGTGGATTACATCTCGGAAACATCTGCACGGGGCTCTGTCTAAAGGGGATGCTCTCAGTAACAGAAAATCCGTCATCATTAGTGTGCGTTCAGGCTTGTGGTACTTTCTAACTGTCACAGAAAATCGGAAAACCCTTGACTTAGTTATGTGAATTATTTTTTATTAGTTAACTAATAGCTTTTCTATTTCATTTCTTTCTCTACCTTTACGAAACCCTTTTATTTATATGGCATTCTAGAGTGTATGCATGAGAATCTTAAAACTGTGGGGCATTATCCTTAAAAAGACTAAACAAAAGTAAACCCTCACTATCCTCACAAAAAAGTAAACCCTCACAAAATATTAAGATATTTTGTTTGATCACCAGCACTGTATTTGCAAAGTACACACAGAGCAACTCATACTCTGTGACACCCGTGCAACACTCAGTCTACAAACTGCTGTGCTGCTTCTCACAGACCTCCCAAGAGCCCGTGAGACGGGTAGTCATATGCTCATTTATACAGGGTAGGTCGAAAGTAGGTTTGCCAGTGTTCACAGAGAAAATAACACAATAATTAATATATAATATTATAAGAATAAACTCTGCTTCACAGACTCACGACTGTAAATCTACTTTTGACCCATCCTGTATTTTCCAGAGTAAGTAAAACAGAAAAGAGAACTTTCTATGGGAACATAGTGCAGACACGAGGAACTATCTGAGAAGATAGACATGTTCTTTGATGACTGTATGTGTAACAGTCGGAGTGTGGATTGATTCACAATATGGTAACTCTTCATCTACATGGTTAGCACATCCCATTTGATCAGAGACTTCAATCTGCTAAGTCAGTCCTTCTGTTTACACATATAAATAACAGAAGAACTCACTATTTATCCATAAACCATCCTATAAGGGAAGAAAGGATAATATGAAATAAATCAAATATTATAAACCTCCCCTATAGAAATTATTCAGTTAGAAATATTGTTTTGTAATTTGCATTTATCTGACTCCCAATTAGGTGAGTTAGATATTTACATAGCACTCTTTAATTTCATTTTTTATTGTAATAGTTGTTTTTTTATTGTTGTTTATTTGTCTATTTAAATTTCTTTTTTTAGAACTATCTCTTTTTTGCCCATTTTACTAAGGGTTTCTAGACTATTTTATTTACCTGTAGTAGGACTTTATTTTTCTACATACAACTTTTAATTGGTTATATTATAAATATTTTTTCACTTTGTTTGCATTTCTTTTATTTTGCAGAAATATATTTTCCTTTATGGAGAACAACTTATGTATCATATTTATGAAATAGGCATATATTCTTTCAGTATCAATTATTTCTACTTATTTTCTGATTTCTATTGCCAACCTCTTTGTTTATTCTTCAATTATTTAAAAGGGTTTTTATTAACTTTTTTTTAATATCCAAAACAGTGAGTATGGGTAGAATAGAAGAAACGTGAAAAATAAGGAGGGGAGTTGGTAAGGGTAAGTTACCTTTTTTTGCTTCTGATTCCTAATTTGCTACACTTTGTTCAGATTTGTGGTTGTAGGACTTGGGGGACTTGGTTTGTGCTAGTATGCAGGTAATTTTTCTATAAATATTCCATGCATTCTTGAAAAGAATGGGTAGAAAATCCTACATCATCCAGAGCATAGTCTAAAATAGGTAAGCTTCTTGTTATCTTTCTATGCTGATAAGTAGACTTTCCTCCAGTTCATCATTTTACTGAGGTAAAATTCTAGAAGGATCAAGTAAAAGGAACATGTATAAAGGACCCATAGACAAAGACAAAGGCAGGGATTGAATGTGGGAGGTGGGGGATGGGCAGGGCAGGGGAGAGTAATGGGGGAAAATGGGGACAACTGTAATTGAACGACAATAAAAAATAAATTAAAAAAAGAATTTTGAAGTTATCAAATAATTACCATTCACAGACAATAGAATTAAAAGTTTTACATGGATAAAAAGATTGAATTAAAAACACTACTCAGCCCTGGCTGGTGTAGCTCAGTGGATTGAGCGCGGGCTGCAAACCAAAGGGTCACCAGTTCGATTCCCAGTCAGGACACATGCCTGGGTTGCAGGCCAGGTCCCCAGTGGGGGCCACATAAGAGGCAACCACACATTGATGTTTCTCTCCCTCTCTTTCTCCCTCCCTTCCCTTCTGTCTAAAAATAAATAAATAAAATCTTAAAAAAAACCCCACTAATTAGATAAAACCATCAGGCCTTATGAATAAAAATATTTTTTTGGTTTTACTAAATAAATGAAAATTATAAGAGCTTTGAAAAATCACAGGTACACAAAATGTATTTTTCCATTGGTAGGCAGATCTGCACTTAATTTTTTGTTCCTTAAAAACTCTACATACTCTCTCATTATTCATATTCTGCATACTATATGTATTAGGGATAAGTTATTTTCTTAATACCAAATATAATTGCTTTCTTTTATCTTAATTTACAGAAATGTATCAAAGGGAAGTCACTGCTTACCGATTTGCTTTCTATACTGGTCAACAGGAAGTTTTATAGTGTAGGCAACTTTTCTCACCATCTTTGATCTCCAAAATGCCTGCTGCAAAGAAAAAAATATATCATGGTGAAGTCCTAAAAAATCAAAAGCACTATCTACAAAATTCAGGAATAATTTATTCCATAAAATTCATTTCTAAAGCACTGGGTAAAAGTATCTTTGACTTATTCCCATTAGATATCAGTAAAGAACACAAAACTCTTTCAAATAGGTTATCAAGGACACAATTGGGGGCAATTAAATTTTCCAATCATTTGTTCTTGGCAACATTCATTTTATCAAGCACTATCGAAGCTCAATTAACACACTATTAGAGAGAGCATTATCTGTAAATGTGAAAATAATGAGTATTTATGCAGATGGTCTGAGGTTGTAGGCATGTTCTTGATGGCGTGTTTCTCTCCAATCACCTAGTTCACTACCCAATAAGCCTGAAGTTTGAGTCTCAGATACTTTGAATTTTGTTTTACAAAACATGGCATAGATAACAAAAGTGCAGGAATTTGAGTTCTAGTTCTGCCTCTTTTCTTTAAAACGGCTTAAACTACCATTTATTAATATTCTCATTCTTACTACATTATATGCACTGTTTGATTTAATCCACTATTATCTTTCAAGTCTTAGATTTTTTTTTTTTTTTTAGTTTAAATATTGTGGTTGAGATAATCTACTAAAATCCATATTCTTCTTCTCTTCCTGGTATGGAGTTAGACTGTATTTCCTAACTTCAGCTCAAACGTGTAATTGAGTTGTCAATAGAGTGAAAGGAAGTGATGTGTGTCACTTGCTCAACTGAGCATTAAAGATCTCCCCCCATGAATCATACGTTCCCCTGCCCTAATTGGCTAGAATATAAATGATCCCTAGGCAAACTTCAAGAGTACATTTACAGAAACACAGAACCTTGCTCAACCGGGCCTGTAGGAGAGTATTCAGTACTCTACTGAAAAAGGAATGAACTACTCTTGTGACTGAGTGCATGATACATTGGTGGGGTCTTAGTACAGACCTAAGTGTTCCCGGAGTGGTGCCTGAATGTTGTTCCTCTGCTCTGGTAAGGAAACTACAAGATAAAGATGAATTCAGGAAAGTACAGACCACTGTTTAAGCAAAAATATAAGGGACTATGAAGCCAAATAATTTGGAGACTAACAAGATTGGAGAAGCCAACTTCTAAAAGCCAAATAGTTGGGAATAAAAGTGAAAAAGGTGTTGAAGAACAAAGGTCTACTAAGATTTCTTTAATAAACAGAGAGACAAAGCGGAGATTAAGGATGCCCCTCTCGCTCCTGACCCTTCTGTTTCGAATCATCTGAAGGCAGCCTCTATTTGGGTGCAGAGAAAATCACAGAAAGTCCTAAAGTATAGAAAGGAAGCAGATAAGAGAACTATATCTAGGTCACACACTGCAATGTGTTTACTGGTACATGGAACTAACTAGAAATGCCAAGAAGGTTACTAAAATCTGAGGAAACCAGAAATTCCGTCTAAAAAAGTCTGTGAATGAAAACTAATCATTGGGCCTCTGACCTTAACGCAGCAAAGTGTGAGCCTTCGTGCAATGCAAACACTATAGATTTGTAACATCCACTTCATATATGAGACCAGAAAGGAGAACCATCTAGAAGGCAGAGACATGGAGAACAATAGACAAGAAAATTCATCTAAAAAAATCATAGTCAGGATCTAAGTGTAACCACTGAACCAGCTCAAAAAAGGTCCTTATCTATTTAACAAGATACTGAGTTGCTTTTCAGAGAAAACAGACTAAAACCACAAGTCATGCACCCAAAGCATGTGGAGAGAACTCTGACCTTTGGTTGTACTCAGGAACCAAAGTCTGACCCTATCTCTCCCCACCTCCCAACACTGGAAGCCTTTCAGAAGCTAAGGGCCCATTGTCCAGGAAGATCGGTGCTGAAGGCCTTTCATGATAAATGGCCAAGCTCCACAGTACTCCAATTAAAACCTGCCCCACCAGCACTTCCGCATACCTGTTCCCCATCACCCCTTACAAACCCACTTGAATCTTGGATTGGGGAGCTCAGGCTTTGGGGCCATAGCTTTCCCATTTATTCTTGCATAGTGCTCCGCAAATAAAGTGACTCTAATTTCTCCACTGCAGTTCTCCTCAGTGCTTAGTGTTTGGCTCCACCAGTGCTGGGCGAACAGACTTTCTGTTAGGTAACAGAAGCAAATAACTTCTACTGTCAGTACAATGGGCCTTCTAGTGGTCTCCTGTGTAGCAGGTTTCATCACCATGACAGATCATTGACTCCTGTGTGTTCATCATTCTTCCCTTTCAAAATGGGAGCAATTATTGATGATATGATTTATCTTCTGCTTCATCATTATTCATTTGAGGTTTGGTGAGGCTCAGGAAGAGTGAGTAAACTTCATAGTCTGTAAGCCTCAAGCAACCACATTCCAGGCTGAGAGTGGACACTGGTTTGGCTGTAGGTCCTTGACTTTGTGCTGGATGCAGTAGAGAGGAAACTTATGGATCTCTCTTGCAGGGTGTCATGGGGGTAATCGTACCTGCCGATACCCGTGGGTGACCGCTACCTGATGCATGTATGAATCTCATACCGAGACACACGGGGAAAGAGAGACCGGGGCCACGTGGCTGATTCCTCCCATCTCAGGAAAAGCCTCGTGGCTTGCCCAGCCGGGGTTTTTATTAGGGGCATTAGCACACATTTACATTGGATTGATTATTCATGGGATTAAGCAGAACAGGGGTAAGATTACTCATTAGCAGGGCATCAGGATGTAAATTCAGGTCCGGTGGCAGACAGGACCAGGTTAATGAAATATGCAGGGCACAGAAAGCCAGAATTTTTTAAGATACATCTTTGCCAAATTCCTATTAGAGAGTTCCCATTCCACAGACATGATCCACACTTGCTCACACGGGAATCACACGGAGCTGTGCTCAAAACGTGTAAATTCCAGAACATGCATGTTGAAATCACCGCCACAGCAGGGAGGCAGGAAACGGGATGTGCATGGCTATTTCATGACCAGAGAGACTGGAAAAAACTGTTGGCTACTAAATGAAGTACATTCTCTCTCTCTCTTTTCTGAGCACACTGGACTATATTTTCCAGCCTCCTTTGATGCCACCTTGTGGGCATGTGACTGAGTTTCAGCCAATGAAATAAGAGTAAATTAATGTCTGTTACTTCTAGAACTAGCCTGTAAATACTTTCCTTATGCACTCATCCGTCTGGCTGAAATGGAGGTGACCTCCAAAGTGACACTGGAAAAGAATGTGATGAAGAGGACAGACATGACATTCTGGTTGCTGAATAACTGCATAGAAAAAAGCTATTCAACCAACTTGTTTTCCTCTTTCACGCTGCTGTGAGAACAAGCAATAAACTTGTAGCAGTTAAACATTTATACCTTTTGTATGTGTTAATTACAGTGAGTAATATCACCCTAACTAAAACAAATGCGTTTAGATGTCTTCACATAAAATGATGTAATTATCAAGGTATAATTTTGCTAATGACCATTATAAAGGTTCTCAAATACCAAATGAATTTGAATGTGCTCAGATGAAACTGTACTGTTTACTTATACATGGTCATACATAGCAGTGTTATGCTCCCACCTAATAGTAAAAGGCATCCCCAAATTAACAATTCTTACCTATGTATAAAAAAATTATAAATTCAGCTAAAAAAATATTTATATTCATAATTGTCAAATTTATATTATAGAAATATTTAAGAATATAGAAAGACAAAAAGTCAAATATATTGTCTGCACTCCTCATAAACAATGTTTTTTTAATTACTTTATTGTTGTTCAATTACAGTTGTCTGCATTTTCTTACCACCCCAGCCAAGCCCACCTCCTTCCCTTGTTTCCACTCTCCCCCTTGGTTTTGTCCATGCGTCCTTTATAGTAGTTCCTGAAAACCCTCCTTCCCACTGTCCCCTCCCCCCTGGCTATTGTTAGATTGTTATTAATTTCAATGTCTTTGGTTATATTTTGTTTGTTTTTCTTTTGTTGACTATGTTCCAGTTAAAGGTGAGATCATATGGTATTTGTCCCTCACCACCTGGCTTATTTCACTTAGCATAAGGCTGTCCAGTTCCATCCATGTTGTCACAAAAGGTAGGAGTTAATTCTTTCTTTCTGCTGCATAGAATCCATTGTGTAAATGTACCATAGATTTTTGATCCACTAATTTACTGATGGCCACTTAGGTTGCTTCTAGCACTTGGCTATTGTAAATTGTGCTGCTATGAACATTAGGGTGCACAGGTTCTTTTGGATTGGTGTTTCAGGGCTCTTAGGGTATAATCCCAGCAGTGGAATTGCTGGGTTAAAAGGCAGTTCCACTTTTAGTATTCTGAAGAAATTCTATACTGTTTTTAACAGTGGTTTCACCAGCCTGCATTCCCACCAACAGTGCACTAGGGTTCCCTTTTCTCCACATCCTCTCCAATACTTGTTTGTTGATTTGTTTATGATGGCCATTCTGACCGGTGTGAAGTGGTATCTCATTGTGGTTTTAATTTGCATCTCTCTGATGGCCAGTGATGCTGAGCATCTTTTCATATGTCTCTGGGCCCTCTGTACATCCTCCTTGGAGAAGTGCCTATTCAAGTCTTTTGCCCATTTTTCAATAGGGTTTTTTGTCTTCCTGGAGTGGAGTCATGTGAGTTCTTTATACATTTTGGAGATCAAACCCTTGTCCAAGTTATCACTGGAAATATGTTTTCGCATATAGATGGTTCTCTTTTCATTTTAGTGCTGTTTTCTTTAGCCATGCAGCAGATTTTTAATTTCATGAGGTCCCATTTGTTTATTCTTTCCTTTATGTCCCTTGCTTTAGGGGACATATCAGTGAAGATGTTGCTGAGTGGAATGTCTGAGATTTTCCTACTGATGTTTTCCTCTAGGACTTTTATGGTGTCACGACTTATATTTAAATCTTTTATCCACCTTGAATTTATTTTTGTGTATGGTGTAAGTTGGTGATCGAGTTTCATTTTTTTGCATGTAGCTGTCCAGATCTCCCAACATCATTTGTTGAAGAGGCTATTTTTACTCCATATTATGCTTCTTCCCCTTTTGTCAAATATTAACTGACCATAGAGACTTGGGTTTATTTCTGGGCTCTCTGTTCTATTCCATTGGTCTATGTGTCTCTTTTTATGCCAGTACCAGGCTGTTTTGATTACAGTGGCCGTGTAATACAGTTTGATATCAGGTATTGTGATCCCTCCTGCTTTGTTCTTCTTTCTCAAAATTGCTGCAGCTATTCGGGGGCATTTATGGCTCCATATAAATTCCTGAAATGTTCGTCATATTTCTGTGAAATATGTCATTGGTACTTTAATAGGGATTGCATCAAATCTATAAATCACTTTGGGTAGTATGGCCATTTTGATGATGCTAATTCTTCCAATCCATGAGCATGGTACATGCTTCCATTTGTTTGTCTTCCTTAATTTCTTTCTTCAGTGCTGTATCTTTTACAACCCTTGGTTAGGTTTATTCCTAGATACTTTATTTTTCTTGTTGCTATATCAAATGGGATTTTTTCCTGATTTCTGTTTCTGATATGTCATTGTAGGTATACAAAAATGCCTTCGATTTCTGAGTATTGACTTTGTATCCTGCTGTTTTGCCAAATTCATTTATTAGGTTGGGTAGTTTTTTTGGTGGAGTCTACAGGACTTTCTATGTATACTATCATGTCATCAGCAAACAATGACAGTTTTACTTCCTCCTTTCCAATTTGGATGCCTTTTATTTCTTTTTCTTGTCTGATTGCTGTGGCTAGGACTTCCAGTACTATGTTGAATAGGAGTGGTGAAAGCATGCATCCTTGTCTTGTTCCTGATCTTAGTGGGAAAGCTCTAAGTTCTCACCCATTGAGTATGATGTTGGCTGTAGGTCTCTCAATTATGTTGAGGAATGCTCCCCTATTTCCACTTTGCTAAGTGTTTTTTATCATAAATGGGTGCTGTACCTTATCAAATGCTTTTTCCACATCTATTGATATTGATCATATGATTTTTGTCTTTCATTTTGTTTGTGTGGTTTATTATGTTTACTGATTTGCAAATATTGTACCATCCTTACATCCCTGGGATGAATCCCACTTGATCATGGTATATGATCTTTTTAACACATTGCTGGATATGATTTGCCAATATTTCGTTGAGGATTTTAGCATCTATGTTTATCAGCAATACTGGCCTGTAATTTTATTTCTTTGTTGTATCTTTATCTGGTTTTGGGATTAGGCTGGCTTCATAAAAAGAGTGTGGGAGTCTTCTTCTATCTTCTTGAATTTTTTGGAATAATCAGTGAAGGATGGGGGTTAGCTCTCCCTTAAACGCTTTGTAAAATTCTCCTGTGAAACTATCTGGTCCAGGGCTTTTGTGTGTCAGAAGCTTTTTGATTACTGTTTCAATTTCATCAGCTGTTATTGGTCTGTTCAGGCCTCTGCTTCTTCATACAGTTTTGGAAGATTATATTTTTCTAAAAATTTGTCCATTTCACCTAGGTTTTCAAATTTCTTGACATACAGTTCTTTGCAGTAATTTCTTACAATCCTTTGTATTTCTGTGGTATCAGTTGTAATCTCTCCTCTTTCATGTCTGATTGTGTTTATTTGGGTCCTCTCTCTTTTTTTCTAGATGACCCTGCTTAAAGTCTTGATGATTTTGTTTATCTTTTCAAAAAACCAGCTCCTGGATTCATTGATCCTTAGAATTGTGCTTTTAGTCTCTGTGTCATTTAATTCTGCTCTGATCTTGGTTATTTCCTTCCTTCTACTTGCTCTGGGTTGTCTTTGTTGTTGTTCCTCGAGTTCTTGTAGGTGTAG